>JAUESH010000015.1:8982115-9018208 GCA_032275165.1 Synergus magnus | reverse complement strand
TCTTAAATTTTGTGATGTTTATTTTTTGTTGCAGGTCTAATTTTTGCAGAAAAGTGAAATATACCTATTCTATTTTTTGAACATTATCATGCATAATCAATGAAATAATATTCTATTATTTTTCCTTTATTGGTATTTTAATATTTTTCTTATGTTAATAGATGTAACCTGTGAACTCATCCCAGATGGTATAGAAACTTTTTCTAATAAGGTGTGTATATTTGTTTTAAAGTCTTTAGTACATATAGTATTCGTACATATTAATAGTACTTATGTATTTAGTACATATAGTCTCTCTAATTTTTGATGATCTATTTAGTTAAAGGAATACTAAATTTCCGATTATTTAAATTATACAGTACCTCCGCAGAATATTTTTCTTTCGACTATCTTTAAAAAATATTAGAATGAGGAATTTTTCAACATAGCAATCATTTGCAAAAATTATTTTCCCCCCTATGGTTCGTCATCTTTTCTTTCATTTTGGGAACCTATTCTTTTCTTTTTTGAATCTCGTTTTATTTAATTTTTGATTTTCCACTTTCTTCTGCTGATTTTTTAGATTTCGGTCAAAGCTCACATTGTGGGTGAATACCAAGTTTCTGTTTCTTCTCTCTTAGATTATAAATTATAATCCATAGTTAACGCTAGTTGTTATTAAATAATAAAGAATTACATACAGTAGAACCTCTGTCATGTCATTATTTTAGGGGGAGTGGTGAAAAGATTAAAATAGCATGGAGGAGAAATTGAAGATGCGCAGTAGACATTACTACCCTCCAAATGAAAATAGCCGTAACTGCAGTCTGGATAAGTCACCCGCTATTTTTTCGTACCTAAAATTAAATTCATAAAATCTCTTCTTTCTAGTTAGGTTCATAACATTTGTTACATATATTTGTATTTCGAAACACATGTTTGTAATCCTAACTAGAAAGAAGAGCTTTTATGAATTATATTTTAGATACGAAACAGGTGACTTATCCAAATTGCAGTTACGGCTATTTTCATTTGGAGGGCAGAGTCATGTACGCAGCAATAATTAATGGCGGTTTTTTTGAATCTCTGAATAAATATTCTCACACTATAGTGATGGGAGCCCCAGACGAAGAGAAGGTGAAATGATAGAGGCTCTACTGTACATTAATAATTTGAAAAAATTTCAAGAATTTTAACGGATTTAACCAAAATTCGTGGGATTTTAAGTAATTTTAAGGGGTTTTTAGAAGATTTTGTCGGGTTTTAAGAAATTTTATGATATTTTATAGGATTTTAAAGCAATGTAATAAGATTTTACAAAACTTATTAGGATTTTACGAAATTTGTTGAAATATTATGGCATTCTAAGGTTCTTTTAATAGTTTTAATGGGATTTCACGGAATTTTAAGAAATTTCAAGGGATTTTATACACGCTGTACCTTGCCCTTTAAGTGCCTGATATGTACTTTCGTTATAACTCATAGATTTTATATCTTTTGTTCTCTGGTTAAGAAAGATCTATTATTATTATTATTATTAATATTATTATTATTTGGTATTTTACAAAAACATATAATTTCACGATACTTCGTAGGATTTTATGTATTTTTAGATGTTTAACAATATTTTATGGGATATATTAAGTCATCTTAAGAACTTTTAAGAGATTTTAAGGGATATTATGAAATTTAAAGGAATATTCAAATAATAATCAAATCAAACAATACCCACTACGGAAATCAAATCGCTATCAGTTTTCAAAATCATTCCCAATTAAAATATATGATTTCTTTCAAAAATAAAATTTAAAATCAAATCCTTTATTTTAGAAAAATATTATTAATCCCAAATTATATTTTTCTTTCGATTTGTCATCAGAAATAAATTAAGACCCAAAATAAATGCGCGCGCAGAAATCAATGTGACATTTTCAAAGCATGCGCTGGATGGTCTGTTTGGAAGGAACTGCACTGGATGCTCCCTTGCAATTTGCTGGGTCGGGTGAAATAAATTTGTTAAATATTCGAAAATAATCAGAAAACATCGTGCTGATAAGCGCGATTATTCGGGGCGCAATTAAAAAGTGTCTCGAGCGCTAGGCGCGTTTAATTTTTCACTTCGAAATGAAGTAATTTGGTGGTAATTTTTAAAATAATATAAGTGTAATAAATAAAAATAGTGAATAGGGAGAGCCCGGGACTTTATAGTCTCAACATGGATGAAAATTTGAGTCGAGGCTACGTGCAACTTGGAAAGGCGAGGGGCATGAATGAATTAAAAATAAATGATGGATTTACTCATCTTTCGCCGCCTGTCGACAAGTGCAATTTTATTTACTTTGCACTTGTACTCGCCGGCGTTGGATTTCTCATGCCGTATAATAGGTGATATTTCACATTTGACTAACTGTTTATTGTTTAAAAATTTATTTATAAAAAGTTACTTTATAGAACATTTTAATAGAATATTTTATTTGGGTAGAGAGTAAATTTCTATGAAATGGATCAGAGATTTATAGCATTTTAAAAAAAGTTTATATGTTGGCGATATAAGTCTTAAAGTAAATAATACATTGTGGTCTATAAGTTCTTGTGATGTCTGTAATGAGAAATAAGTATAATCTACACGGATATGTGTAACATATAGTGGCTAATTTAATTATGAGAAAGCTGATTTATTTGATAAAGCAGAAAAAATAGAACATTTATTGATTTATTACTTATTTATTTACTTATTTATACAATTTTAGAGAAGAAATAGCGACTCGACTCTTTCTGCTTCTCTAAATACATTTTTTATACCATTATTTCAATAATACGAAATGTTGACTTCTAAATCACTACTGTATTTCAAAAAATTTTATAAGATTTCATTTCACTTTCAACGATTTTTAGAAACCGGAAAATTGAAAAAAGATTTGAATGGGTTTCAAGAATTACAAAGAATGTCAAGAGATTTCAAAATGAAAATGATTTCGAGTTATTTAAAGGAGATTTTACGGTTAATTTCCTAGGATAACAAAATAATTATTATTGCTAGTTTTCTAAATAATATGTCATCTTTCAAATTTAGCTTTGTCATCGCCGTGGATTATTTCCAAGCGAGGTACCCTGGAACGACAGTAATATTCGACATGTCGGTCGTCTATATTACTATGGCATTCTTTGCAGTCTTCGCGAATAATATTCTCGTTGAGACCTTGTCCCTGAATACGAGGATAACATTTGGTAATAAATTTGTATATTTTATTCAAAAATATTTTTATGGAGAGTATTATGAATTTTTTAACTTAAAAATACAAATTTTCTGGAATATTTTATAGAGCCTAATATAAAAAGTACTGTTTTTTATAATTTAGGTATATAAATATTCATAAATGGTGCTTATAAATTTTAAGGGTGAATGCGAACACTTTGCAGATATCTTAATTTACTATTTATTCATAAAGTCGTTTCTGTAACATAAAGTAATTTTTTATGTAAATTTCAGGGTACTTAGTGTCTTTCGTGACACTGAATTTTGTGGTTATCTGTGAAATCTGGTGGGAACTTTTTGGGGTTGCGACCTCATATAATATCAATTTAATAGCTGTGGCTGTAGTTTCTCTAGGTTGCACAGGTATAGAGAATAATAATTTTCAATTATTACGAATGTATTGGATAAAATTGGTAATAATTTTTAAGCAATATTCTCTTTTTGAGAAATGATCA
The DNA here is from genome assembly GCA_032275165.1 of Synergus magnus. Lineage (NCBI taxonomy): Eukaryota > Metazoa > Arthropoda > Insecta > Hymenoptera > Cynipidae > Synergus > Synergus magnus. The sequence continues at coordinate 9,014,518 of JAUESH010000015.1, read as the reverse complement.
ATTTCAATTTTTAGTACAACAATCAAGTTTTTACGGATATACGTCGATGCTCCCTAGTCGATACACTCAGGCAGTTATGGCTGGAGAAAGTAAGTAGCTTTTATAATTTTTTTTATTTTACATAATCTCACAAAAAAAGTGTTAACTACATACTATTTAAATTTGTTTAGGTGCAGCTGGTTTTTGGGTATCAGTAAATCGGATATTAACCAAATCTATGGTGGACGATGAACGTGGAAACACATCAATGTTTTTCGTTCTCTCAATTTTAACGATCGTTATGTGCTTCGTGCTTCATCAACTGGTTCGAAAAACCGAATTTGTGCAATTCTATATTACTCTTTGCCAGGAGAGGAATAGAATCACCTTGGAACCAACTGAAGATGTTGGTTTAGTATGTTTTTATTCTGAATTGAAAACTGAGCAATCGTTGTTTCCTCTTTCGGATAAAATTGCAAGTAATACATTTTTTAATTAAATTTCAGATGGATCCTTTGGATCAAGTTGGGGATCCGATGAGGGGACAGTACGGAGTCTTGAAATTGCAAACTAGTCCCCTGGGGAATGATTCAGCCGGTGGAAGTGCTGATCTAGCAAATGGTAAATACTTCATTAATATAAATTAAACAGAAAAAATGTATTAAGAATTCATTGCTTATTTTCAATTCAGGTACAGGACAATATTCTGCGTTTTCATTCAGTAATCCAGTTTACGAACCCAGTGCTCCATCAGGAAATCCTCCTGGAAGTGCTGGTCCAACGTACAAAGTTGAGGATGTAGTTGTAATGAGAGGAACTTACAGCAGCAGTCAAACTAGTAAACCTTGGTCTGGAATCAAAAGTGGGTGAAAAAAAAAGATTATTTTATCAATAAGGAAAAATGATTGAAAATAAATCTTCAATTATTTTACAGGAGGACTTCTCGCAAGATTGGAAGTGGCAAAACTGATTTTTCCGTACATGGCAAGCATTGGAGTGGCCTATTTTGTGACCTTATGTCTGTACCCAGGAATAGTGTCTGAGATTATTTCCTGCAAATTTGAATCTTGGATGCCGGTTATTTTAATGGCGGCATTCAATGCTGCAGATCTAATGGGCAAGGTATTATCAACTTCAAATAATTAGGAACAATTAGTACAATTAACATAAATCAGTAGTTACATCTATTGTTGGTAAGTCAATGCATCTCCATAAAATTAACAGTAGTTGTGGACCATATTGACCAGACATTCGAATAACTTGTTTTGACAAATCATAAATAATATGAGTATTTATTTGAAACCAGCAGAAATTTACTCAACGTTGCCTGGGACTGTAAGAGATTTCAAATGACTAAGAAATTTTAATGGATTTTAAAAGGCATTTTATAGAGACTTTCAAGGATTTCGGGAGATTTCAAGGGACTATATAGATGGTTTAATTTTCAGATGCTGGCCTCAATTCCTTATGAATGGACACGGACTCAATTACTGTACTTTTCGGTCGCAAGGGCAATTTTGATACCCCTTTTCCTGTTATGCGCGATACCAAGACGATCACCAATATTGGCTGGAGAAGGATATCCTCTATTATTTTCTCTCTTACTTGGCCTTACAAATGGCATTGTTGGAAGTGTTCCGATGATACAGGCGCCTAGTAAAGTTCCCGAAGAACATCGAGAACTTACAGGTATTTAAATACACATTGAATTACTTATATTTAATTGTGATTTATTTTTAATTGATAGAAAATAATTGTTGATATTATAATAGAAAGGAACTAAGCAAAAATACCTACAGAATAAATACCAAATACACAAATTAATTATTAAATTCGGAAATTTAAAATTAGAGGGAATTTATTAATTCGTTTTTTTTTCTAATTCGTTAATCGCACAATTTGGAAATTATTTAATTCGATTATTTATAATTCGATATTTTTATTTTTCCTCAATTTGTGTATTCGGTGTTTATTTTTTAGGTATTTTTGGTTAATCCCGATAGAAATGTATATATATGCATATTTAAAAAAAAATGATTTAGGAAACATCATGACACTTTCCTACACAACTGGACTCACAGTGGGATCTCTCTTAGCTTACATGTTGGATGCATGTTTGGGTCCTCCAATCCAGGCAAAGCAAATTTGCCCCAAGCCAAGAAAAACAATCGCTACGGTTGGTAATGTTACTTTGAATATCTTGACTAATGCAGTTTCCTCGACAGTTTCCAGTGTCGAAAAAATCACGAGGCTTCCAAAAGTAAAAAGTACAGCAGCTACTTTAACCACCGTCCTAACGACATCATTGGCTCTCAACAGTACCAATGTTTTAAATAACGGGATCACTGATTTATCAACAACTGCATTGCCAAAAATTATTGCAAACGCTACTGCTACTATCAGTAATACAATCCTTCACTAATTTTATTATTAATATGAATTCAAGTATTTTATAAATTAAACCATTTTTTTTCTATGAAACATCAAGTTTTTGAATAGAGGACAAATTTTCTTCTGTTTTTGGCGCTTCTCTGCATTTAGGTTTCGTGTATAAACTTCGGTTTCCTCTTAATCAATACATTTTTATATGGAAAATAGTCCAAAAAAGTCACTGAGCCGTCATTATATTTTTTTAAAAATGAAGAGTTAAGAATGTTACGGTTAGAAATTCTAAATCTACTGTTACATTAGCGTTTTTTTTTTTAGAGACGAATTTTATTATTTACTATTCATTAATTCAGAAGAGATTTAATTTGGGTTTTGCGGAACTAATAAAAAATACCAAAAAAATAAATACCGAATATACAACGTGACGAAAAATACATATAAAGAATTGTTATATTCACACAATTTTTTTAATTTCCGAAATTTCAAACCTTTTTCAAGTACATCGGGTTCATTAAAGTAATAATTTAATTAAATATTTTAATTAAAATAAATGTTAGGCTTTAAATTTCGGAAATTTAAGAATTTTTGGGAATTTAATAATTCAGGCATATATAGTTTGGTATTATTATTTTTCGTCAATTTGTGTATTCGGCATTTATTTTTTCGGTATTTTTGGTTATTCGCAGTTTTACAATAATTTCTTTGGAATATTTACTGAAAAGAATTCAGTGGTAAATAAACCCCTATAGAAAATTTAATTTCAAAAGCATTGCTCAACAATTTTTATTTATGGAATATCTTAAGGAAATAGTGGTATTTTTATTCAAAATGCCAAAAAGTGATCTAATATAATTTATTAGATACTCATTTTCCCTCAAATATTCTATAAAAAACTTATCTCACCAACCTTGAATGAAAATGAAGATTAAGTTGCTTCGAGATTATTAATTATTAATTAATAAATAAGCATAAATGAAACTAGCTGTGAATTCGATCTCGGGTGTTTACCTTTGCTTGTATTTATAATTGTTTAGTGCTCATTTGATGAGCACTTTACTTCCTCACAGAGGAAGCATTAATAATTTTCCTTACATCAGCTTTGAATTATGATAATTTAAAAAGTTATAGTTGAAAAGTCAATTTTACGAAAATCATAAAATTGCATAAAAAATATCAAATTCAATATTTTGATAAAGCCTTCTGATAGAATCAAGGTATTATAAGGTGGAATAAATCTGCCAAATTTCATCACTTTACTTATACACGTTCTCGAGATATGGTAGGATCACAAAAAATCGTGTCATACACACACATCCCCACAATTTCTGAGAACTTCATACTAGACATATTCCACTTGAAATATATTCAAAAAAATCTATTTTTGGGATGTGGATATTGTTGTCATCGCTACAAAGCTTCCTCTATGAGGAAGCAAAATGAAAAAAGGAAGCCTTTTAGTTAAGTTGTTTATCGTCTATCGAATACTCAGAGAATATTGAGTTGAATGTTGTTAATCGTAATGGATAATGGGGATTGCTTGATTGTAGTTAAAAAACAATTAAAAATCAGACACTTCCTAGTTTTTATCCTATTGTTGGACGTTCGTTGAAATTTTCTGTCTTCATTCGTGTGTGTTTTTGCTGCTGTGAACGTGAAGAATGAATTAAAAATTCGGCTACTAACTGAAAATACTGAAAAAGTAAATACCGAGTACACAAATTGACGAAAAATAAAAATTCCGAATTATAAGTGTCCGAATTTTCAAATTTCCGAATTAAATTTGATTTTCGGAAATTTAAAAATTTGGGCACTTATAATTCGGTTAATTATTTATCGTCAATATCTGGATTCGGTATTTTTAAATAGACCCAATATTCGTTATTATTTGCAAAAGTAAACAAAAAAGATTCATGAAATAATTTCTTATTTGAAAACTACTTTATTTATTTTTCTATCACTGGTCCATTAAAGAAAAATATAAAGCATCAATTATTTTTCTGTTTTATAGTTTCATCTTAAAAAATCAGAATTTTCAAATCACTTTGTAGATACATAATCATAAATCAAATTTCATTTTTTAGAAGGACATATCTCTTGTGCGTAGAAGGACATAATCAAATTTTGTATCGATAGAACATTTTAAGGCTTCTAGGAAGAGAATTTGCACGAAACAATTTTCCGAAAAAATAGTTTCTCTCTCAATTAAAAACCTTCATTTCAACATATTACAACTATTTGTTAAAAATATTTTAAATTTCCATTAAACTCCCTGCTGAAAGTTTCGGATAAAAAATTTCTATTTGTCTGAATCCGTTTCATTCTTAAGTCTGTATCCGAGGGAATCCGTGAAAAATAAGAAATCCTATCTGATTGAATCCCAGTCAGTACGAAGTCATAACAATGATTCCTATCCGAATCAATCCGATATTCGGATTAAAGGTTCGGTTTGGTTCGAATTAAAAAGAAATTTTCGAATTCAGATTAATTCGGGTTAAACAATTTTTTTTTGGATTCATTCGGATTAAACAATTTTTTAAAAAATTTATTCGGATTGATTCGCATTGAATAGTTTGTTCGAATTAACTCGCATTTATTTGAATTGATCGAATACAGAGTTCGGAATGACTCGAATTCATTCGGATCGGATTTCTGTACGAAGCTTTCGCCAGAGATCTTTATCTTTAACTATAGAGCGAACTTTTTTTCGGAAATCTAAAATTCATCTTGGATAGGAAATTTTAAATCTTGCAAGTAGAATGTGAAATGATTAATAAAGATCTCGAAGTCTGATATTTATATTTCGAATCTCTAGCTTGAGAATGTCTAGAACGAATTTTTTTCCGAGTTTTCTCTAGAATTTACTACGGAAAATGTAAATTAAACCAAATAGATTTTTCAATTCACTTTTTGAATTTGATTCCTCTTTATATCTCCAATAAATATATTTTCTTGTTCTAGTCCCTACAAACTCGGAAAATAATTATTAAAAAAAGACTGAGATATGTGTGGAGTGAAATTTTTCTCAAAAAAAAAAAAAAAATTTCTAGGAAAATAACAACTAAATTGAGTTTTGAAAAATTAAATTTTATTTCTAATAGTAATAATATTCATCTGGAAATAAACAATTCGAAAGACTTAAAAAAGTATAAGTAAATTATTTGTTAGGAAATCATTTTTATTTGATTCGATCAGATTTTTTTCTCTGCATGTGATAAGATTTTATAAGATACCATAAAATAGTAAGGGGACAGTATAAGAATGGAGAGGGTAGTTAATTAAAGTAAATGAGCTATTGAAACCCAATTTAAGGACAAATAATAACTAAACGATACCTATATGTGTAAGTAAAATTATTTAAATGGCGAGTCGATTTGAATGTAGAAGATATGTTTTCTCGAGGTTGTGCTTAGATGAAAAAAAAGGACAAAACGATGGAAAAATTCTTTTGTTGTACATTATATTTTTCATCGTAAGGCCCTACTTCCGAACATTGTATTAGGCGAGTGCGATACAAGTTTCCTGTCGAAAGAGAGAACCGCTTATTATAAAAATATTAATCGGCTTTCTCAATCTGTAATTAATTAATTTCGAAATCACAACGATCTCTCTCGTATCGCATTTATCGATATGTACAAATATTAATAAATACATATATATTATATTATCTTATTATTCTTATGCAACTATATTTTTGTACCCTACTACCGCGCTCAAGGGAAACTTTTACTGAAAAGTCATCGTTGTTTTATTACTTTATAACTCTAATTAATTTTCTTCTCAATTTTGAATCACCGTCTCAGAAAAAGTTTCCTCTTCATAAATAGATTTCATTTCAAATTCAACTAGGCGTAATCTACAATCAAATTGACAAACCAAACGCGCCCGCAACGAATCTAATTCGCCTTTTCGATGTAGACTGGTCCATACGTTTCTGAATAAATATTTCTAATATGTTAATTTTTTAGGAGAATAAAAAAGTAAATCTAGGTTTTAAAATTAAACACATTATTTAAGATTATTTTCGGAACTTTTGGGAATAATAATTAATCATTTATATTTTTTTTTGGACCAGTCTTTTCTTTTGTACTAACAATAAGATGGCCTCTAAAAATTTTAAAAAATTTACCCCAATAGTTTTGTTAAAAAGACAATGATTTTGGGGATGAGATTAAAAGATTTTTAAGGGCCACTTCTTATTTCTTTCAATTGTTTTGACACTTGTTAGTTCCTAAATTTGATTATGCTCTTTTTTGAATACTGTTAAAATGCATTATGCATTTTCTACGTGATTCCGACGAGCTTAGGGTCGCTCTTTCTACTTTCGAAGCACTTTGGTGAATTTCTTCGCCGTTGGTTCTCGTATTTATGGATGACTCGATTTCCAGACCATGGGAATCAGAATTAGGGTTTTTCTGAAATCGATTATCACCCTTTATCACAGTTCGACTTACGTCCTTTGATGCACCGATTTTCGTAACGATATTGTTATCATTAATTTGTCTAGAAGGGTCATTTAAGGTACTTTGCAGCCCAATCAGTCCGACCGTGAAGTCCACCACTTGGTCTCGTGTTTATCATTCCTCCGAATAAATTTGACTGAAGATTTTTGTTCACTGGCTCTGAAAACCGAATTTTTTTGTTTAAATCTCATAGTACATTGATTCAAATTATGTTAAAGAACATAAGAAAAAAGTGAATGATGAATTTTGGAATTCGGTGGGCTAATTATGTTTTATGGAAATATCAATAGATAAAGCAGTTATAGATCATTTTTGTTTGAAAATGCGCAAGAAACATGTGAACTAGTAGTTATGAATCGTAATAGTCAGAAATTCGTTTAGATAAAACAAACAGTATAGTTAAAGTAAGAATTTAGTCAGAAAATTCCATGTAATTTTTAAGAGATTTCAAAAGAATTCAAAAATATTTCAAGTTTTTCAAGTAATATCACAAAATAAACAATTTTTTTAATTCTTTAAGATCTATTAAGTCTGGAAATCTGAAATTTTTTGAAATCTCTTAAAATCTCTTGAAATCGTCTGCGATCTCCTGAAATATTTAAAAATATTTTGAAATCTTTCGAATGTTTTCAAATAATTAGAAATATCTTGATATACTTTGAAATCTCTTGAAATTTTTAAAAATATTTTTGAACAAATTTTATATCTTTAAAATTATATACTCACTTCGAAACTTAAAGCTTATATAGAAATTCTAGTTAGTTAAAATATACAATAGAAGATACAGCAAGTATTAGTGAGCCAAGGCGTGTAATAAAAATTTAAATGTTCATAAAAATACCAGTAGTTGCAGAAAATTGTGGCCAGACAGAAATACAAATGAGTAGTTATTGACAGTATTAGTTAGACAGATACTTGAACACAAAAATTTAGAAAAGTAGATCAAGACAGTGTTGGTCAGACATTGCATCTCAATGAAAACCTCTGTGTGCTCTCACAATTGTATTTTTTGCACTCATAGGAGAAAGTAAAATGTATTTTTGGCTTACCACCTTACAGGAATTAAAAGAATGAAACATTTTTTGAAACGATGTTACGAGATTGATTTTTTTCTGAAAAATCATTTAATTTTGATATGCTGTAAAACGTAAACAATTGAAATTATTTGATAGCTGTAATTAATCTGGCCCGGTTATAGAAATTAAATGCAAGATAAAAAAAGAGAAATTTTAAATATATATTCTTCCGTGGACCATTTCCAATAATACAATCCTCTTAAAAAATAAAGATGCGTGCAAAGAGAAATCGAAGCAAGCCACTCTAAGAACTCACTGATATTCTGAGTACCATAGACGCTAGCATAAGGAATCTTGGTAGTTTGCTCAGCAATATATCGATTTCTCGCTATATAATGTTGCCTGGTTTGGTTTTCCAAACTATTTCTCGGCGTCCAAAACGATTCCGTGAACTCTTCAATTTTATTCGTCGTAGGTGAATGAACTAATCCTCCATTTAACAAAATCCTCGATCGATTCGAGTCGGTATCCCCATTCCTGAAAAACCCAAACAAAAACTTGATTAGAACCAAAAAAGCACAGTTATTAAATTGGGATATCATTTTATTAATCATTCATACAAAAAGGTATAATATAATACTTCACAGGTATAATAAATCGACAACAAGGCGCTGTACAATGTTATCGAAAATACAACATACGCAATTGTCAATTTTTCGCCTTTGAAGAAAATGCGATACAATATGTCACCAATCACAGGAGAAAATTTAATTCCCACATCCATTAATTTACTATTCATAATAATCGTGAACCATTCCTCGATCATTTCCCCCCAAGAATTTTCAATAAACTCTCCCAAAAATTGATCACAAACTCTCGAAATTCCCAAAAATCTTCCCCAGGATGATTTACAAGGAAACTTGACCAGAATTTTGATTGTGTTAAATCTAACATCAGGGTCTGTAAGCAGCCAATAAATTATTTTTACAAGCAGAAAATAGCTGTAGAAAATATCAACGATCAGTTCGAAAATTTCTACGAATATAAAGAGCAAGAGGAAGATCATAAAGAACAGAAATTCCCTAATGTTTATTAAGCGCTCCAAGATACCAATTTGGATAGTCTCAAAGCTAAAGTGCATTTTTTCAAGGAACGTATTTAGACCCAAAATGTCGAGAATGTCTGTTAGATCTTGCATAATGAAGATGATGCTTCCTTTGAGAATCACTAGGAACCTTCCGAGGTAAGGAACATTTTGCATGATCTGGAGGATCGAAAGCAAGGGTGATATGATATTTTCAAGGATTTTCCACGTGTACGATGATCTTTTTTTAAGATTGAGGGTAACCAGCCAATAGTCAGTTTGAGTGAAAATTTGCTTGTGGAGGTTCTCTTGGCCAAAAAAGCAGCAGGCGAGCAGGTAACCAAGGATGAGTGTCAGGTTGGTGGCGAGAATTCGCTTGAGAAATGTGCGAAAGTGTTGGTACCTGGAAGACAAATTCGTGCTCTGGCCAGCGACGTACCGAGCGACGCTGAGGTAATGTTGCTTTGCTGAGACTTTCCTGGCACTTTTGAGGTTGTTCTGGCTTTGGTTGTTCCAGTTGTTGGGGTGAGGTTCGTCCCAAGCCGGTAGGGACCAGTTGGCATTGGTTTGTTTCTGATTCTCGATGGTATAGCTGCTATTCCAGTTGGCACGGTTTTCCTTGTAGACACGATCAGGCACGAGTTTCGTGTTGGAATTGTCCGGGATGATCTTGCTCCTGATGCGTGAACAACAACGAATACTGAGCATCGCGAAATCGGACTTAACCGATGATTGGTTAGTAGAAGTATGTAGTATGTAGAATTAAAGTTAAGGTGTAACGCACCCTAGGAGATCCGCAAAGTCGTCGTCGTCGTCCCATTTCGGATTGTTCTCACGTTTTCGATTGTTGTGGTTCAGAAGTGGCAGGACTGGTTGCTGCTGAGGTTGAGACATTTTGTCCTGGACTCTGAAATAGGTGAAAGGGTTCTCATGAAGAAGAAATAAAAAATTGAGGCGAGTACTGATGATCTAGAAAAGAGGCTTTGAAAATCTATTGAAAATATTAAGAATGGCATGAGGTTTTAAAGAACTGCAAATATTTTAGAAGCAAATGCAAATAATTTTATCTACAGTTAATTATAGAGCGCATGCAGATGTAGGTAAAGTCAATCAAAGATTAATTATCTTACACACTATACTTATCCAATTGAGATCTGTAAACGTTATAATTATGTCAAATTTTTTAGTATTTATCATATATTAAAATTCTTTTTATCGATCAACTCAATTCCCGTAGAATTAGTAGATGATCATTACATGTTATATTAATATATATAATTTACCTGCAATGAATCATGCTGCTACCGTCATGAGGATTATAATTATGAAGCTGAATTGGTGGTGGTAGATTGACTTTATTCATTACAAGTTCACGTTGAGATCCTACCCCAATTTTTTTACTGCTAACTACTCGGGGACCACCGACTTGAAAATATGGGTACCTAAAAGTGTATATTTCAAAGATTAGCTATTAGTTATGCCTTAAGGCATTATTAATGTACAAAATTCATTTCCAATTTAAATATACTAAACCAATTAATTTACCTAAGTGATTGTTGTGCCGTGGGCCTTTTGATAGGATTCCACTGTAGCATATCTTCCATAATAATCACAGCCGGTTCACTTGCATTCGGTATGAGAACACCAAGAGAAGTGCGACTAAAGTTCGGGAATTTAAAATTCATCGCAGCGGCCAGTTGGTAACCTTCCGGCCAATCATTCTTATCCGGAGTGCCGATAACAGAGCATATTTTAAATATCTCATCAATCTCACTTTTTCCAGGGAACAATGGCCTGAAGGTGTAAAGCTCTGCCATTATGCAACCAACTGCCCAAATATCGATAGGGCTATTGTATGTCGTTGAGTGTAAAAGCACTTCCGGCGCCCTATACCTATATTGTAGAGTGCATACAATGTAAATAAAAATAGATGATTCACATTATGTATATAATCTACATAAACTATAATTTAAAGGACACAACGTACGTAATACATAATGTAAAGTATATTTGATCTAAAAAATTCATATAACATTATAATTTTTAGAAATTTTAAGAGAATATATATGATGTAAATAAAAAAAATAGACCAAACACATAATGTACATAATTTACGTAAACTGTAATTTAAAGTAGACAATGTACTTAGTACATAGTGTAGGGCATATTTAATTCTAAAAAATTCATATAACATTGTAAGCATTGATACAGAAGTTAGCGAGAATTAGTCAATGGAAAAAGACTATATACTCTATAAAATATACGTGTATCGCTTATTAAATCTGTAGTCAATGTACTGGAGAGACTATAAGAAAGCTTCTTTTAAATTATAGTTCATACTTAACAGTGGACATAAAGGATGAATCTGGGTCGCTCTATTTGCATGTCGTTGGGTAAAAAGTGCTATCAATGTAGAACAAACAAATCGATGGCACTTACCATCTGGTTGACACGTAATCCGTGTAAGGAGGTCTGGATCGAATTTCTCTAGCTAGACCAAAATCAGCGATTTTGACTAATTCGGGTCCCATACAAAGGAGATTTTCTGGTTTCATGTCTCGATGAAAGAAACCGTGTTTGTGCATAAATGCTAGGCCTTGCAGTACTTGGTATACCATGTTTCTAATCACTGGTTCGGGAAAGAGCTTATCTCTGCAAATTTTCATAACATATTTTATAATTACATAACATACTTCAATTACTTCAATTTATTACTGATTTTAGTATAACCGAGATAGGAAATTTTTTCAATTACTAACCTTTCTTTCATTAACTGGTATAGATTTTCCTTCATGTATTCAAAGACGAAATATAAAACATCATTTTCTCTTATTACTTCCTTCAACTTCACGACATTTGCGTGACTGAGTTTCTTCAGCGACTGTCTCATAGGAAACCAATTTAATTTTTTCTTACCAAAATAAGATTTTTTTAAAACTATTTTTAAATCTTAAATTTAACAATAATAATAGTAATAATAATAAAGCGTCAATTCCGTCATTCTGACAATTCTGACATTTATGCTGACTAGGTTATTTTTGTCATATTATTATATAGCTTTTATAGTGTTTCATGGATTTTAAACAAAATTTAAAGGGATTTTAAGGATCTTCGTGAAATTTTGACGGATTTCAAAAGATTTCATGGAATTTCAAAAGATTGAAAGTGATATGAGAAATTTTTGAAAAATATCGATAGTATTTTAATTGTATTTTAATAATAATTTAATAAATCACCTTGACTTCTCTGAGGTTCATCGCCTCTTCCCAGGAATAATATTTCCTCTTCATTCTTTTTATCGCGACCTTCTCGCCGGTGTCAATGCGTTCACCGAGAACAACTGAACCAAATGTACCATCGCCCAGCTGATTCAAGGTTATATATCGGTTCATCTTCATTTGATCTTCATTCCAAACACCAAACTCTCTTATAATTGATTCACAGCCTTCTGGAATTCGGTTTTGTCTTGGGCAGCATACTGCTTAAATTACTGTAATTAATAAGGCATGAAAAATTACTCAAATCTCTATTATTTGTTAGAAATTTGAGCCTCTGGATAGTGTAAGGGCATATAAAATTTAGGTGGCCATTCCGGGTGGCCCCTGTTGTCTTTAAAATCGATTTTGAAGACAAAAAGGGCCAGCCGGAACGGCCACCTGAATTTTATATGCCTTTTCATCTATGCAGAAGCTCAATTGTATTCCAAATTGTTTACTATAAATTAGAGCAAATAGAGTGAGTAAATTGCAATCCTATACATTTTAAGTTGTACTGTCCCATACAGACAGATTCTAAAGCAGATTATTTGAATTATAGATGATTATCTTTGAAGATAGATTAGTTTTTAAGCAGGTCAGGGTAAACACGACTCATGCTGAACTTGTTTTATGGTTAATCCTTTATTGATTACTCAATACGTGGAACTTGATAGCAGGTGGTTGCTAATACGCATTGAGGGAGCGTAACTAACTTCCGTAAATACTAGAAAATTTATAAATAGAAAAAAATTTTATTTTCTAGATGCATAGAACTATATTTATACAATATATATCATATATATTAAATAAGCATAACCTCCTCTTTTAAATCGTTACACTTTATCAGTCAGTAAAAAATAAAACACTATAGCTATTCACTGTAATAACTGTAATACGTTACGCTCTTTTCGTTGATCGTATGATTGTCAAGAATGAAAAATATTGTGGAGAGCATCATCTTGATAACTGATAAAAGATATTATGCTTCCATGATTTGATTTTTTAAAATCCTTTTATGAAGAAAAATACAAACATTTCCTTTATGAAAATTAAACTAAGAGCAATATTTTTTGTTAGTAAAGTATATTAAAACGAAAGTCTTTTAGAAACTTTGACAAACTATTTGAAGATGTATTTCGACAAGTTCTTCCTAAGAAAACTGGATATTAAAAATGAGTGTTTTAACCTTTGACTTCAATGAACTTTTCAGATATGTACAATTGCTTTATAGTTTTTTCCCCTAAAATAAGTCTCCAAGAGGCATTGGTATTGGTAAAAAAAATTCTATTACCGCGAATAAATTGCTAGAATGACCTTTTATGTTTTAACGTCCAAGGCACTGCGGAGCTTCGATATGATGTATCGATTTGAGGGACTGGTTTATGATAAATTTACAAGTTTCTATATGTATAGCCTTCAATAAGGTCTTCAAGATTCTTCAGACTCGCGATACGTTAATACTATTTTACTTAATTTGAAAGAAAATATTCTTTGAAATTATTCTTTCTTTGTCCTCGAAATTTTCGAAGAAACTTTAGTAGTTCTATAAGAACGCAATATAGACATTTGAAAGAAACTAAAGAAAATCTCGAACAAGGGTATAATTTTTTCCCTGAAAGTTTTGATATTTAGAAAACATGATCTTTCATCACGAAACATAAAGATAAAAACGAAACACAAAATTGCCAGATGTCGTGAAGAAGGCGTTTTATTGATTTAACTATTTCCGTAGATACAATGAACTTGTTCCCGGACATTCCAGAAAGTAGGAGTGACTTTTATACCTACACATATTTGAATTAAGATGCATGTATTGTAGTAATTGATGTATGTAAAGCAGTATGGGTTATAACTGCACGCAATTACCGAGTTCTCATGTATAGAAAAATTGTATGTGAAAGTATAGAGTATACTATATCGTTTTTATATGCAAGATGTCCAGGAAAAATATAGAATAGTGTAATATATAATTAAAAATACCCTTGTATTAAGGATGAACTATAGAAAAATGATTGAACTTAACTTTCTGTCAATTTGATTCATAAAAGACAAACGTTCTAAATTATGCATCTGTCATTAAGAGTCAGAATTCTCATTTTCAAATTAGGGTTAATGGTTATAGTCATTAAAAGAAAGAAGGTGAGAGGCTCTTATAATATTGATTCCATTGCAAATATTAGGCCTCTATCTGTAATGTCTATGTTTAAACAAAAGATATATGTAAAATTTTTCGTTGCTTGAAAATAAAGGACATTAATGAACACTTAGGACAGTTCATCGATCGATACCAAGTTTCCTAATGATGTGGATATCACCCCAATTTTATATATGTTCCACTTCAAAGCTATTATAAAGACATTTAATTTGATAAGCACGAAATATATTTAAATCATTAACAAACCTTCTGATTAAACATTAAACTTTTTCAATTATTAATTATTAATTAACTGTAATAAAGGATAAGGGTCTGTCTGTCAGTTTGACATTTACTACCAGTTTCAAAAGATTTCAAGAGATTTATAATAATTTTAAGGGATTACAAAAACAAGTCAATAGGTTTCATGTAGTTTCAAGGTTTTAGAGAAAATCATGGGATTTGAAAGAATTTCGAAATATTTAAAGATATTTCAAAATTAATAAATGGGATTTCAATGACTTTAAAAAAAAAATTGTAATTTATTTTATGATACGTAAACGGATTATAAGGGATTTCTAACGATTTCGAGGGAATAAAAATAGATTTGAACGATTTTACGGTATTTCGATGAGTTTCTAAACATTTGAAAAGATGTCTAAGGATTTCAAGTGATTACAGAAAAAATCAAGAGACTTAAAAAAAATTTTCTGAATATAAAAAGACTGCGAGAGATTAAAAAGAAATTTCAGCTAACAGTTTTTGGGGCTACAAGGATTTTTAAAAGAGTTTAAGAAATTTCACCGAATTTTAAGGGATTACAATTGAATTAAAAATGTTTCACATGATTTTAAAATACAAGAAACGATTAAGAAACGAATAGCGCGTAGTGCGCGAATTTTTGCTAGTAACTTAATATAATTTACAAATAATATAATATTAAGAAAGAATTACGTTTGATTGAATGATATTGAAATTGAAATTCGGCGGTTTTGGTCCATTGGCCCTAATTTTAATTCGTAGAAACTTGTTTGAGTAAATTGTCCAAAAGTATTACTCACTTTGGTAAAATTAGTTAAACTGGGACACTGCGTATTGAGCTGGGGTCTCGAATTAGCATTTTCTTAAGTTTGCATGTTCCTAATCTCGTCCAGGCGAGACATGCGAGAATATAGATTTTCTCTAGTCGCGGAATTTACTACCAAAGGAGTCCTTGCGTTCCTTCTATGAAAGTCGTAAAATATACATATACACATATACGTATAAAAAATGTGTATGTACATCCAAAATACAATTTCTTCAAGTTAATATGAGCAAGTGCATGATAGAGAATTTAAATGCGAACTTAAATACGAATATTTTTACGACTGCAAAGAACGATGCAGACTTTAGTTTCGCGTGACAAGGATTGAAAGCGCATCAACATCTTTAAAAATCGTATAATCGTAAATTGTGGGCAATTTTAAATTTTAGGTCTGCAATTTCAATGCAAAGAATTAAAATTTTTTAGAATTTTGTTACAATTAAAGAATTGTGCATATTTTTTGCAGTAATTATAATATTTTATTTTAATTTAAATATACGCAACTGTCATAACAAAATCTACGAAAAGATTCTTGAATATTTTAGCATTCTTTTTTATATTTTTCAAAACTTATTGATTATTTATAAATAGAAATTTTATGAGTTTCCATGTAATATAATCTATACACACTTATAAACAATGGGTTTATTGAATTTTGAAACTTGAAATATGAAGGTAATATAATTTTTTTTATTATTAAAAGCATTGTTTATGTAATCGTTAATTAAATAAAATCTTTGTTTATTACGTCGTACGATCTCTCAAAAGGTTTAGAAAGCAAATATTTATTTTTTACTCCGAAGTCGTTTACATCCACTTTAAGAATAAATTCGATTTTTCGACATAAAATGAAGTGCAAAATTAATTAAGTAGTTTTAAAAAGTGAAAGTAATTTACATACGAGTAGAGAATGTTGTTTCAATAGAATTTGTACCTTCGCCTACAGCTGTCAGTTGTGAACTGGCAAGCTGGCAGCCATACTTTTTGTATCCATGACAACTAGTCGACAAACTGTTGAAATTAAAACCTCGTATCACGGCAGGTGTCTGTATTTAAAAAGTGACTGATAAAAATTATAGAATATTTAATGGTATTCATTTTTTCTTTTAACAATTATTTTTTTATGTTTGTGTAATAATAGTAAATAATAATTCTCAAAATAAGACTGATATAATTGTAAAAAATGTTTAATTACTTAACATTTTAATTTATCTTTCTGTTATAACTCGAATGTCTAATATTTTTCGAATTTAAAAAAGCCGCCTTTTCATGCGCATGCGTAATGGAGATTATTTAAATTTATTTGTGATCAAAGTCGCAACTCTCCATGATAAAATCAATAAAAAGAAAAGTAAATATGAAAGATGATAAGGTATTATTTGAGCAATGTGATAACCTGATTTAAATTTTATTTTTCTCAGTTACTAATTCACTAAATTTTTATTTATTTTAGGTGACGTTTTCGCCAGCTGTCATACGTAGCAGACGACTTGTGTGAACCAAACGATATTGTTTGTGTCAAAGGTTGATATTTATTGTGATATTTACCAATTTGTAGTCAGTTCTCACTGAAGTAAAAATGGTACAAGAAAAGAAAAAAGTGAAACGAAAAGACGCACAAAAAGAAAAACTGATCATTGAAAAAACAAAACCTGAAGAAAGTGATTATAAGCCCGAAACTGAAATCGTCAAACCGTGAGTTTACAATACTTATATATTTTTGAGTAAATTTGTAAGTTTTTAAATGTGCTATTAAACACAAACAATACTACAATCCTTTTTATAAATATTTTTATTTGATATGAGAACTTGATAATCAATTTTCCCTGTTATACTGACCTGGTCAAAAATTTAAGGTTAGAAAAGTGATCAGTCACATAAAAATATTATATATAAAAAGTTATCTTTCAATTAAAAAGCTTATCGTTCCAATGGAAATGTAAAAATATAATTTCCTTGTTATATTACTTCTATTATTTTCAATAAAATATTTATCCTTCTGCAAAAATAATCTTAAAAAATCGTTAAATTCTTTGAATATTTTTGAGGTTAAGAAAGTTTTTATAATTTTATTATCTCTATTGCAGCTATTGCATAAATAATAACACCGCAAATCATATTTTTCCATTTTTAAAAATTGTCTTTTCCAGAAAATATGGACCATTGCTCACTTTTCCATACCAAAGAGTTTGGTCTCGGTGTATTATGATTTTTGCGCTTCTCTTCATTGTGTGGTACAATTCTAGAAATGGAAAAGAAATCGCTTTAGCATTACAAAAAGACATTTTAATGAGTCGCACTCAGAATATCGAATGCTCGGATAACTATAAAGCAGAAATGGATAAATATCCTGGCTGTTTACCTGAAAAATGTGCTAGAATTGTCACGGATAAATTAGTTTCAGCAACTGAAACTGATGTATTATTAAAATTAGCAACGAGTGGTTTAAATTTAGGAGGATCTGATGGAGGAGCTAGCATTCTTGATCTCCATACCGGAGCTTTGAGCAAAGGAACTGGATTTATTAATATTTATGAATTGGAGGCTGCGAGAAAAATTTTCAATAATGCAGACTTCGCTATTTATAAGTACGTAATTGCTGAATAAGTTAAAAATACTTTTAAGGATATTTATCACTTGTAAATCATAATTATACTATTTTTAATCTTCAGAGTCGTAAAAACTAAAATACAACATGCAATAGCGCATCATTTTGGAGTAGATTCAGATAAAATATACTTAACCAAGCCAACATTCTTTTCACGAATGACAAACGCTCCTGCCAAAACAATCCACGACGAATATTGGCATCCTCATGTAGATAAAGAAACTTACGAATCATTCCATTATACCTCGTTATTATATTTAAGTGACTATAATAAAGAATTCAAAGGAGGTCGATTTGTGTTCATTGATAAAAATAGTGTCAATTCAACAATTGAGCCCAGAAAAGGTACGTAATTTCGGCTTAAATCGTATAAAAAGCATATTATAATTAATGATTTAAAGTCATCACAAATAACTAATTCTCCTTTATTGTTTGTAGGGCGAGTTTCTATGTTTACATCTGGTGCTGAAAATTTGCACCTGGTAGAAAAAGTTACGTCCGGAACCCGATATGCTTTAACTGTCTCCTTCACCTGCGACAAAGAATTCGCCATTTCGGATCCAAGGTTTCCAGCCGATTCCAAACGCACTTGACTGGCCAGATTTGCGTCCATTGCTGCTGAAGGAGTATAAAGAAAATAGATCGGTTTTATGAAAATTCTGTGTTTCATAAATCTGAATTCTTCTTTCCATGGTAAGAGCATTTATTTTTTTGAGTTCATAATTGATTTCGAGTTAAATTTGTACCTGTAAAAAATAATTAATATGTGTAAAAACTGCCACAAGTCATTCCAGTATTAAATACGGGTTTAATTTTATCATTCGTGTGTAGTCAGTATTAAATAAATTGATTTTATGTACTAAAGATGGCAAACCTTGATTCTAAAAAAAAAGAACCTAAGTTCCAAAAATTTCAACAAATGTGTTTAATTTTACAAATCAAGTTTTTTCTTAAGAAGTCCATCTGTCGATGTCTTCATTTCAATCTCGATTCCTCTTAGTGAGTCTTTATAAGAGTTTTGTTTGCTTCGAAGACACTATATGACTGACTGTCATAAAAAAATCTACGAAAGGTTTCTTTTAAGAAATTTTACGGGATTTTAACAAATTTTAAGGGTTTCGAAGGTTGTTGTGAAATTTTAAAGGATTTCAATAGATTTTGAAGAATTTGAAAATATTTCGTCCAACTCTAAGGCATTTCATGAAATTTTAACAGATTTTAAGAGATTTTGAGGAATTTAAATATACTTTAAGGGATTTCGAAGGTTGTCCTGAAATTTTAAGGAATTTCAAGAGATTTCTAGGAATTATAGAGATTTTTACCAAGTTTTTTGTATGACATATACTTAGCAGTAACAAGAAAAAATGCATTTAATTGCTTTTAAATAATAAATATTAAGAAATGTTAATTTTATTTATTTTTTTGAAGAGTCTATTGTTACAAAAATTCTGTAAGAATAGTAATTGCCTTATTTTTGAAAAAAATTTGCATTAATCACGTGAATACTATATTTCTTTTAGGATATTATTTACACGATTCATATTTTTAATCTATTTTCAAAGTGAAATTCAACAAAGCTATTAAATTGACAAATTTTATGGAAACTTAAGGGTATGATTTTTTCTATTACAATTTTTTCTGATTTTAAGTACATTACATTATACTGAAGAGGGGAAAATTAAGAACGATCCTGATGTTTCTATTCCGTTTATTGTTTAAGTTTATTTCATACAAGTGTATAATGCATACCCGAAAAAAAGTAGTAAATATGATCATTTAATTTCGAGGTAGATCACGATTCATTTTCAACTCAACACACACGCACGTGATACATTTTTACATAGTCCTCATACATGTTAAATACCTACTAATCTAAGCAAGAAACGGAAATAAGAACATTAAAAAAATATACTCTAAAGTAATTTATCGTGTATTTTACAGCCGATTTGTTTATTTCACCCGTTCTCTTAATTTATAAAGCATTTCAAAATGCTTTTAAATAATTCGTAGCGCTTCACTCTTTCTGATAATTTACATAAGTATTAAATCACGACTCGTATCATTAAAACGCAATGTATCCCTAATGTTAAATAAAAATACAAACTCTGTATATCACTCTACGAGTCTAAAATGAAATTTTCTATACAATTTAGAAATGGAAACTTGTCCACTGGTAACCATCTGGAAATCGTATAGTAAATTCGAGCTCAAAAGAATTACGATCAATTTGCTACTCTCGTTACACGATTGCGCGTTATTCCTCAAGTTATTTAAACCTAAATGCAATTATTTATGTACTTCTTATTATTCACGGACGAAAATTGAATTATACTTTCACGACATACATTCTTCACGTGCGAATAAAAAAATTTCACAACAACGTGAGGGAAAATAAAGCCTCATAGGGTAAGAAATGGAATGGCGAAAGAAGATTCCTCGGAAGAAATTTTTGTACAAAAGAAATTTCAGACATGCTTGAATTACCTTTGGATGCTTAAAATAATTGCCGAAAACACTAGGCAAATTATTATACAACACTTGGTATCAAGCGTTTTAGAAGAGCAACAACGATAAAAAAGATTTGCTCTTCTTCGAGTATGGTAATTACTATATCTTAAGATCATTATTATTTCCTAGAAGAATTTGTGTTTATGTTCTTATGAGTGCTGCCATCTTTTTAACGCTCTCTCCCAAGAGGATACTCCTGTGATTTCCTGGTAATTCCTCGATCTTCACGCTTTGTCTGCAAATCTGTATATAAAAACAAAACAATGAATATTTTCTCCTTTTATATTTCATTTGTGATTCTAGATCATTTGACTTAAAGAACTTACCTCCGATAACCCGTAATCATTATTTAAGGAAACAAAGTTGTCTTTGGCCTTGATGAGAGTAATAGGTCCGTCATATTTGCTAGATGGTTTGTACATATTTGCTGCCCGCAGCTTCTTAAAGAACAAAATTCCAGCGACTTTTAGGTCCTCTGGTTTAAAGGGAGTATTTCCTATTAACTCCAGCATCTTATTTAATGTTTCCTCTTCGGATTTCGTCTCCCTCAACACGCTATACGCCTGAAAATTGAAGATAATTTTTAGTCATATCAATCTTTTAAAAACCCCTTGAAATACTTAAAAATACTTTTAAATTGCTGGAAAACATTGAATCTTTTGAATTTTTTTTGAAATTCCTTCCTTTATGATAGGATCATTCAAAATGGAATCGAGTTCAAGATTGAAAGAATCTTACCTTCACGAAACTAATATCAGAGTTAAGCTGTCTTGTGAAAAAAGCAAGAGCCTTTTGACATCCATCACTCGGGAGGTCAGGGCTAAGTGCTCCAGTTTGTTTCCCAATAGTCTGGCTGTGTAACGTGATAAAGTCCGGTGAACCATCAAGAAGTGTCAGGATTGTCGACTCTCCATTTTTCTCCAACTGCAAAGCCATTTCGAATGCAACACAAGCACCGAAAGAATATCCTATAATGCTGTACGGGCCTTGTTTCTTCACAGTCTTCATTTCCTTTATGTAGTACGTTGCCAACTCTGTTAGCGACTCAAGAGGAGCATCTTCAGTACATTGTAGACCCCAAACAGGTCGTTCAAGTTCGCTAGCCAAGCTCTTCAAAGAAGAAACGACTCCCTCAATCGCGTGAATCACGAATACCGGTTCGCCAGTTTTGACCTTCGATTGAAGTTGAATCAAAGATTTCGCCGGCACGATTTCGTTTCCAGAACACTGGAAGAAGAACTCATCCGTTTCGTTTTCATTCATGGCAGCAGCAGACTGTAGAGTTACTTCGCTAGATTCTGCTGATCCGGAAGATAATTCAAGTAACTTGCCAAACGTGAGGGCGCGAATTTCTTGAGCGGAGAGAACGAGATCGTAGTTCCTCTCAAGAGTCTGTTTAATTTCGGTTCCCATCAGAGAATCCATTCCAAGATCAGAGAGGCTGTTATTCATGTTGACTGTCTTCACGTCTTTGATTCCCAAAATATTAGCGACAGCATCAAGTAAATTTAACTGGCCAGAAGAATCGCCTGCTTTCTGCTTTTCAGCGAGGACCATAGAGGCCAGAACAGGATGTGGTTGTTGAAGAAAAGAGTCCATGGTCGTTAGGCAACTTGCCATTCTCTGTGGAAGAGTGCCACCAACTTCTGTTTCGTTGTTACCCATAGTTTCCAGGATGAGCCCGACGTCTCCAATCGCTCCCCACTGAATAGCGAGACCTGGCAATCCTGTAGCTTGTCTCTGTTCCATTATCCTCTCCATCGCAGAGTTAGCGAGTCCGTAATTCGTCTGCCCTGCATTTCCTCTTCCACAAGACACTGATGAGAAACAGACGAAGTAGTCGAGCTCTGGACAGTATTTTTTGGAGGCCAAGTCCAAATTCTTTGTACCATCGACTTTCGGCAGAGTCACACTTTTGAAGTGACCTTCCTCCAAGTTTTCTATCAAAGCATCGCGAAGGACGGCTGCAAGGTTGAATATTCCTCCTACAGGAGCAAGCTTCATAGCTTCTTTGAGAAGATTTTCTGCTCCAGATTCTGTCGTAACATCGCTTGTGGAAACTTGGATCGTGATCCCCATTTCGCGCCACCTTCGAATGCAAAGTGCTTGGTATCCAGTTCGGATTCCTGATCGAGATGTTAGAACGATGTACTTTGCTCCTCTCGTGATCATCCAGTTAGCTAGTTCCAAGCCAAATCCTCCGAGACCTCCGACGAGGACGTAGGATTTGTCAGGATTCATGTAGGTTCGGGGAATCGCAGGTACGGTTTTGATAGCTGGTTTCGTGACTTTCTTATTCTCCTCATCACGAATTTTAAGTAGGACTTTACCAATGTGCTTCCCGGCAGCCATAAATCTAAATCCTTGTTCAATTTGTTGCTCAGTGAAAACCGTAGCAGGAAGAGGACGTACTGCTCCGGTTTTGATACCTTCGTATACAAGCCGAACGATTTCTTTTTTCTCAGGATCGTTGGTTTCGAAAAGGGCGTCCAGGAGAATTCCGTGGAAGGTGGTGTTTTTCAGGAAGAAGGACATTCCTAAACCTGTGTTATTGGAAAGATCAAACTTTCCGATTTCAAGGAAGCGACCACCTTTTGCCAGACAGCGGACACTCGCTTGGAGTTTCTCTTCTGAAAGGGAATTCAATACTAAGTCTACTCCTCTACCTTGTGTTTCAGAGAGAACAAGCTGCTCAAAACTAGTATCTCGAGAGTTGCCTATGTTTTTGTCTGTTAGTTGAGGAAAGTTTTTCAGAAGGAAGTCTCGTTTTTCTTTCGAGCTGACTGTTGTGAAAACTGTGCATCCGGTGTGTAGGGCTATCGCTATGCTAGCTTGACCAACTCCACCGCTACCAGCGTGAATTAGAATGCTTTCTCCAGGCCGCATTCGTCCTCTGACCATTAGAGCGTAATAGCTTGTAGCGTAAACGACTGGAATAGTAGCCGCTTCTTCGAAGGTCCATTTATCTGGTACCTCCCACATGAATCCAGGGTCAGCCAAAACTGTGGTTGCCAATCCACGAGCTGCTACAATACCCATAACTCGTCGACCTGCTGAATCTCTGCCAGCGAACTCTAGACCTAAGATGCAGTCCTGACTTGCTAAATCACCAGGAAGGGCATCTGGTGGCAATTTTCCGGTTGCTAACATGATGTCTCTGGAAAAGAAATCAGAAAATTTGATAAGTTATTTTATTTGGTTTCAGTTGGTCTGATTAAGATATTATCAGAAAATTATCACAAGCATAAATTATTGACATTCTAGTGCAATTAAAATGAATTGACGGGTTCTCTTACCTGAAGTTGAGTGGAGCGTAGTAAACATCGCAGAGTTCTTGTCCAACGAATTTCTCTGGTTGATAATAGCTCAGAGGTCCTTCGATCCATCGCAAGCTGCTCAAATCTCCCCTCACCAAAGTATTGATGTAGGCATGTTCTACCTGAAGAGAAGATACGTCACTCTGTTTGTCCAATCGCAAGTGACGATAGGATCCCCATTGTCCACCTTTTAGCACGTTTGCTACAAGTTGTTTGTCCAACTGTTTGGTGTAGAAAGCATTGTTGAGCGAGAATTTTGCGGCATTCTTGTCTTGAATGAAGATGTAACGGGCGTTCATCCCACCCGCTTCTTGGCGAACACAGGTCATCAATCCAACGAGACCTGAAAACACAAGATAGGTGAAGAATGGCTATTACAGTTGTGTCCTTTCAATTGATCAAAAATCCTTAATAAAAAAACTTACCAAGAAGTTCTTCTCCTTGACCAATCACCAGAATCTTCTTCCCCTCAGTTTCCGATTTCTTGAGCGCAGCCTTCAATCCATCTACCCAAGAAAAGTTCTTCTCCGTTACTTGAATAACAATAGGTTCCGCCTTCTCTTCTTCTTTCTTCAAAAGTATGTAAGTCTTTCCAGGAACAATCTGCTTTCCAACCAAAAGTAATCCAGATCCCTTCAAGATATTTGGATCGACCTTAGTAGTTTCTTCAGAGAGAATAAAACCACCAGGTTTGAGGGAAGCTTCGAAATTTTTCAGAGCCGCTGCCATCTTGTTATTCAGTACATCCGCTGTCAATATAAGCTGAAGGTCCTGTCCCACAGGAGTGCTCTGCATATCAACAACTGTAGTTTTAACATCACATTGTTCCATGATTGGAGTGTAGTTATCTGGAGAAGCTGTAGCCAATTTCATATCAACAGCAAGCATAGGTTCACTAAGTAAAATATCTAAAACCAACGGAGTCAGAAGCGCCTCTGGATTTCGTTCAGCAGTAGCTTCAACAGCTTTAATTTTGATTCCTCCAAGGTTTTCTCTTACAACTTGAAGAAGAACAGTCATTGCGTGTAATTTAGCTTTCTCGGGATCTTCCACAAGAGATTGAGAATTCTCATATGGCACGAAAGTATACTTCTCGTGTTTTGGATCAGACTGAGTTTGCTGTCTTCTCGGAGCAAGGGAAGATTTCATTCCTCTCAATTCTACTCCTCCTGATTTTACGATTTCAACATTAGAGTAACTGTAAACTGGAATTCCTTCGTCCTCTTGTAACTTTTCTACGACTTGCATATGATGCGCAGGATTAATTGCTGCATATTGCAGTCGAGTTGGCAAATATAGATCTCTAGTGTTTTTACTTAGAATCGCAAACTGGAGCATCGTATCCACGTAGGAAATCCAGTCATTTGACCAAGCGAGTTTTCCGCAAACAGCTCGGTTGTCGGATGACTTGATACCCTGGAAAATTCCGCTGTAATCATAGCCACGAAGTCGAAGGTCTTTGTATATGTCACTTGTCTTCAGTTCCAATAAATCAGGTTCGTTATGAATTACAGGTACTGGCAAGTTGAGTTGTTGCTTTTCAATGTCCTCTGGAACTCGAATCTTTCCTGTCACTGTTGAAGCTCCACTTTCAGAAATTTCAAAGTCCCCAGTGCCTTCGAAGATATTAATAACAAACTTGACAGAACCCTCTTTCGGCATAATCGTGGCGCGTTTGAACTGCACGTCTTCAAAAACGACAGGCATTTTCTCGAAGTCTGTTCCTCGTAGTTTTGCTAAGGTTTTCCAAACAATTGTTAGATATCCAGTCGCTGGGAAAAGAACTCTTCCGTCGATGCAGTGACCAGCTATATGAGCATCTTTTTCCTTCGACATGTCAATTTCTACTACACTCTGTCCAGAATTTCCTGATTTTCCAGAAAAATCTGCAACACTCCATTGCATTGAATGATCCCATTGGATCATGGAGTTGATCATCGGAGTTCCTCTTCCAACTGGATAAGTTATGGGAGGATAGAGTTTAGAGAGTTTCGGCTGGCCTCCACTGACGTAAAGCTTACCGATATTCGTCAGAAGAAAAGCGAGATTGTCATTGTGATCTCGTTTATGAAGTCCAATGTTAGTGACTGTTGGTGGCAAGGACCTTCGAAGAACAGCTTGGAGCAAACAGTGTGGTGCGATTTCGATGACAATCGCATTATCTGGCACATGAGCAAGTGCCTCGTGGAATAAAACTGGAGAAAGAAGGTTGTTGACATTGTAAGCTGGAGAGCTAAGTTGTGCTAGTGGAGTGTTCCATGCAGATTCAGGAATAGAACTCGACAACCATCTGGAAGTCCTTGGCTTTGGGTTAGGAATGATCTTTTCAAGAACAGCTCTCAATTTTGGTCCAGAAGATGCGATATATTTACTGTGGAAAGCAACTCCAGAGCTCTGAACCTGCTTCGCGAAGATTTCCTCTTTCTTAAGCGTTTCAACGAACTTGGCGACTGATTCTGGTGGTCCGGAAACAGTCACTGAATCAGCAGCATTGTGACAAGCCAGGAAGACATCTGGTGGACATCTTTTCTGTGCTTCCTCCCAGCTGAGACCTATAGCAGCCATGCTACCTTTGGGCAAATTTGATTCCAGAATTGATTTTCCTCGCCAGTAAGCAGCCAAGACGGTTTGCTCGGCTGTAAGGCCTCCATCTGCGTAAGCGCAACCAAGTTCTCCAACTGAGTGACCTACAATTCCATCAGGTTTGATACCAACTAGACTCAACACGTCCACCAAAGCTACTTGAATTGCTGCGATAGAGACAAAACTGTTCACCACATTTTCAAAAGTTTCGTTCGTTCCATTCTGAATGAGATTCATCAAGTCGACACCTTCTGATCTCAAAGCATCCGCACAGCGTTGGAGACTTGATTGGAAAGTGTTGATGTAAAAGAGTGCTCGACCCATTCCAGGCCACTGAGATCCCATTCCAGAAAATACGTACCAAATTGGCCTCCTCTCTCCGGTGAATTGATCGACTTCTCTGACATTTCTGTCACCAAGGATTTGGAATCCACGATATCCATGACCTGTTATGTTATATGCGTGTAAATCTTGCACCAAGGAAGTAAACTCGTCGTCGTTTTCGTGTTCCTTCACTTTATCCAAAAAATTGTTGACAGCCTCCTCAGTTCTTCCAGAGACAGCAACAATCTTCGGTATATTTATATCTAGCATTGGAGCGATTTTCGGCTTTGGATTGCTACGCAAAACAACGTGAGCATTCGCACCACCGAAGCCGAAAGAGTTGATGGCTACCAAACCCCCATTCCAGGGCATGGATCGATCCACAACTTGTATTCGCCCGTCGTTTAAAGCGGGAATGTCTGGATTGGGATTCTTGAAATGCAGATTTCCTGGGATTATTCCAGCCTCCATTGCTATCAGCATCTTTGCAATGGAACACAAACCACTAGCGGGTTCTGAGTGTCCCATGTTGGATTTTATGGACCCGAGGAGTAAAGGCTTTCTCCTGCCTTTGCAGAACAATTCAGCAATCGAGTTGACTTCTTGCGGATCTCCAACTTTGGTTCCGGTTCCGTGAGCTTCTACGTAGACAACATCAGCGGGGTTGATGCTTGCTTCCGAGTAGACCTCTCGCATTAGTTTGTTCTGCATGTCTCCACTCGGAAAGGTGATTCCCTGAACCTTGTTACCATCAGTGTTCGTTTTGGAATTGACGACTGTTGCATAGACTCTTCTTGAGTTCCGGGATTTTTGGAGGAAGATAACGACTGCGGCTTCTGACCTCACATATCCGTTCCCTGAAGCGTCGAAGGCTTTGCAAGCTCCATCAATGGATAACATATTGAGTCGGTGAAACTGGAGGGAACTTGTGGGTTTTAGGACGAGATTCACACCTCCAACGATTGCTGCATCACATTGGCCGGAACGCATAGCGGACACTGCTTGATGCATGGCGTAGAGAGATGAGGAACAGGCGGTATCGACAGCAAAACTTGGACCAGTCAAATCGAATGTGTAGGATATTCTGTTGGGGAACATCGCTCGACAGCAGCCCGTTAAACCGTAACCTGTGAAACAAATCATTTTCAAGGGTCAGTCAAGGCTTTACATTTTATAGTCGTGAACAATTGATAATCCTATTATCCTTCTAGCATAAAAAAGAGATTGCAATTATATCGAAACTACTTTTATAAATTCGAAGTCTCAAAGTCAGTCACACCTGATCTTTTGAAATATCTGGAAATTTTTAGAAATCTTTTTCAACTCATTCTATATTTTTTAAATGGTACAGTCATTTCGAGACTTCCAGTTTATAGAGGGAGTTTTTATGATAAGATTCTTTTTGAGGCTAAAATGAAATTACTAAAAATTAAGACATTTTAGGATAAAATTTTTCAAAAATATATCCCCAACTTACCGTTAACCATTTCTGGGTCTGAGGTCCAGAATTCATCAGATTCCGAATCCGAAACTCCAATGAAGACGCCGGTTCTGGATCCTCTGATTTCTGAGGGATTGATGCCGGCATCAAAGATTGCTTCGTGCGTTAATTCGAGGAGCATCCTAAGTTGAGGATCCATCACATGTGCTTGTTTGGCGTGAACACCAAAAAAAGTGGCATCGAAGGATGCGAGATCCTTGAGTTTTCCGGTTCTGGTCGGAAGCCCATGAAGACCAGAAGGCCATCGTCGTTCATCATCTGTTACGAGATCGATTCCATCAAAAAGCTGCTGTTTGAATTCTTCGATGTTAGAAGACTCGGGCAGTCGACCTGTAAAGAAGAAAAAGATCATTTATTTATTTGAATAGCTATTTAAGAGAAATTTATACTTGTCTATGTATTTTTAATTACCAGAGAATCCTGTGATGACAATGTCATCGTCAAAAACGTGGGGCATTCCGTTGGGAATAATAAGATCGCGAACGATCGGAGAGTTCATGCTTTCAAACCTAGCTGGCATTTTTGAAGATTCTATTTAGTACGATTAAAGAATTCTCGTCGAATTAATCTCTTGTGAAAGCCTTGTGGACAGCAGGCTGAAACAGAAATGAAAAAATGGAGGTAAGTATGGAGTTTGATTAAATGTAAGGCACTAAACTCGATAAATTGAATGTATGTGTATGAATTTTCATTGGAAATCGATATATAAATACTATACTTTTAGCAAAATCTAATCATATAGATGCAACAGGTAATTCATCGAGAAAGGAATTCATATTGAGAGTCGAAATAGAAAGTTTATGACAGAGAGAAAGAAAGAAAGAATCACGGGAGTTTTCCCCGAAGAAAACAGGAAAAAAATAAACCTAGATTCCTCAACCAAGTACTGATGACCATGTGGAGCATAATGCATACTCTATTATACGATTATATTATTCGCAATCGCAAGAAGCGAAATGATTGTATTCATTGTCACATCCACGTGGTGTAGGGTCGCATACATAATGATACCAGCTACGGAAGTGTCAGTCGAGACAACTTTCCTTCAATAGCTTATCTCTTTAGCATCTTAAATTTCGATCTGACTCGTTTGATAATTACAGTATCGACTTCTGAATGTTTTTTTGTTCTATTAGAATTATTTAATTATAATTATTTTGGTTAGAAATGATTGGAGGGCTGTCGATAGTTTCTTTTATATATTCAAAAGAGTTTAAGGATTTTGCAGAGATTTCAAATGATTTTAAGAGATTTCAAGGGTTTTGAAGTTATTTTTAAGAACGTTGAAGGGATTTCAAAAGAAATCAAAACGGTTTCAATATTTTCAAGTGTATAGTTTCAAATGTATTTTTTTTTTTTAATTCTTTAAAATTTGTTAATTCTCTGGAAATCTTTTGAACTTATTTGAAATCCATTGAAATGCTCTGAAATCTTTTGAAATCTCTTGAATTCTTAAAAGTTTTTTGAGATCTCTTAAAATCTTTCAAAATCTGTTGAAATTCTCTAAATGTTGAAATCCCTTTAAATGTTTTGAACTCTTTGAAAATCCTTAGAATCTTCTGAAACCCCTTGAAATTATTGAAGATTAAGATATTTTAAGATAAAATTTTCAAAAATTATCCTAAGCAGAAACTAAGAAAGGCGCGCCACATGAAATTCTAACATAGTTTTAAATAAAACGAATAAAACTGTAGAATTGTTAGGATTCAATTAAAACTTGTTAAATTTCGAACTCCTTGATTTGAAACAGTAAGGAAGTTGCAAACTTAATAATATTGTTGCTCTAATATAATATTCGCATTCAAATAAGATATAATCAAATGGAATATAAATAATAAAACAGAAAGTAAATTGAAGAAAGAACCATCAAAGTATTTATAGCATTTGATCAATATCAGACTGAATAAAAGGGTCAGTTCAGAGAAGAGACTTTGCATTCCAAAATAAAAGAAATGATTGTGAAGAATAATTTGAAACACTGAATATAATACAAATTTTCTTTATAAATTTTATTATCAATCTTCAAAACATTAATTCAATAATTATCGATTTAATTGGCCTAAGCTTAATGTATTTTATTTTCTATTTAGTTGATGTTAGAGAATGGTGAATGATTAAATTTGATTTTCTTTGGTGTGAAGCCTTTCTCCTCTGACAATCTCGTTCCTTCACCTCAAAAGACAAAGGAGCCGCTATATTTCTGTAACGTGACTTAACTGAGGCCACGACAATTGCTCAGAATTGACACATAGAGACTATTCCGACCCGGGGACAGCTCTTAATTGAGTAATCTCAATTGGATTCATAGAGGGTAAACCAATTTTGCAACTGTAGCTCACGCACGAGACGCTGCTCTCTTCTTTCCAATCGGAAAGAAACCTCAGACTCAGATTCGAATCAAGCTAATTTTAATCAAATTATTTATTCGAATCTCAATTTAACTAAAAGCGGATGCATAAAGGAAATATAATAAGTGAACGTTCAAATGATGACACATTTTAATTTTGAGCCATTAAAAAAAGTTACAATTCATGGGTTGATAATAATGACTAATAAATCATTTTGAGTCAAAGGCCTTCAAAATCTGCGAAGATTAAAAAATCAAAGTTTCTAGGCGCACCCAAAATATTTAGATTGCCACCGAATTTCGGTGAACCTATACCTCTCGAAATCGCAAATTAAATTAAATTCATTAGGAATTGATTTCCGAACGTTTTTTTATCTTCTAAATTATTATATGATTATGTCATTTTAAGGAATTTTTAAGAAATTTCAAAAGAATACAAAAGGGTTTCAAAATTTTCAAGAGTATTTCAATATATAAAAAATGTTAAAAATTTTTTTAAATCTGTTAAATCTCTTGAAATCTATTTTTAATGAAATCGTCTGCAATCTCCTAAAATACTGAAAAATCTTTTGAAATCACTTGAAATCTTGAAATTTTTTGAAATCTTTTTCAACTCATTCTATATTTTTTAAATGGTACAGTTATTTCGAGACTTCCAGTTTATAGAAGCAGTTTTTATGATAAAATTCTTTTTGAGGCTAAAATGAAATTATTGAAGATCAAAATATTTTTACATAAAATTTTCAAAAATTATCATAAGCATAAGTTATTGACAGAGACGCGCGTTTATTAGCATTATCGTTAAAAATTGTTCGATGAACGCCTGCCAAGTAATAAATTTTTCCGAGAGTATTTTCCTTAAGCGTCAAGTATTTTTAAAGATTGTTTTGTTAGAACCTATAATTTGTT
The DNA here is from genome assembly GCA_032275165.1 of Synergus magnus. NCBI lineage: Eukaryota > Metazoa > Arthropoda > Insecta > Hymenoptera > Cynipidae > Synergus > Synergus magnus. The sequence continues at coordinate 8,983,019 of JAUESH010000015.1, read as the reverse complement.
TTTTCCTCAGTTGTCCCATGTAATCTGCACCTCACGATACTTTAATTCAATCTATCCTAAAGTTTCATATATTTTTTCTAAAATTAATTACTTTCAATAGTAAAAATCTTTAATATGATACGTTTGTCCCTAAATTGCAACACAGTTTAGGAAAAATTAATATTATAGGTTTTTCCATGTACAAACCTGGTACATACAAGTGCACTGAGAAATACTTTGGAAGGACGTTATCGCATTCGACGGTGACCGTGAAAAGAGCGTTATCAAAATGCCGTAGTTCTGACAAGAGTGGAAGGAAACATTGAATCGGCAGTTGTTGAGTTACGTGGTTTTAAATATCGCAATTTCAAGTAGGTACACTGACACAATAGTCATACGAGGGTCACGTTGTGCGTATAAAGTAGTTTTTTTTTAATTACATATCTTAAAGAAATGTTGTATCTACGTCTATATCCTCACGCGAACTTTGAAGATAAGCTGAGATAAGCTCTCGGACGATCGGTAACCCTGACATTAATCGACGTATCTCTAATCAGGGTCACCTTCATTGTCACGCCTAAGAATCGATTTTAAATTAAAAAAGAAATGGAATTAAATATAAATCGCATCTAACTGGAGCTTTATTTTATCCTCATTTTTCAGAAGCTTTAAATCTTTCAGTACCAATTTGATATCTAATGAAGCCGACTTGAATTAAAAAATGTATATGGGCATATATCAAAATGACTAATTTGAAATAAAGATAAGAATAATTAAAAAAAAGGCCGTTAATTTTATTTTAAAAACTTGAAAACATCGCAATAAATTCAAATCAAAATCCGCGTAAGAGTATGAAAGCTTTTGAATATTAACTTCTTTTATGCAAATTTGAGTGTAATATTATCTTACATTGTAAGCTTGTATT
>JAUESH010000015.1:8971372-8982015 GCA_032275165.1 Synergus magnus | reverse complement strand
GTTGTCAAGTTGTCAGCATAGTCAACTTTTCTGAGTGCATATACATACACATGACAGACATTAACACGCGTCTTTATAATTCTGCTTTACTACGTTATAAATCCAATTGGTTAAGTGTTCTTGAACCCCAAAGAGCCAAAGAATAACTATGAATACTAGAAAGGCCCTCATATAAATATCACACAATGCATGACATAAAAAGTTATAGTTGGTCAATTAGATGAGAATTTATTAAATTAATGAATGAAGACAAGAATAAACCGACTTATTCTCACTGAATGGGAGAAAAGATTCTTTCAGCCTTGGAAAAGTGCGAATAAAAAATTAGAGGAGATTATATAAACTATAAATTAATTTAAAACTGAATTTAAATAACAAACGAAAACAAGGAAGTTTTATACCAGCTGCTCTGACTTATTCGAATGCAGTTTTTCAAACAATGACATGTATTTTGCTGAGTTATGCAAAATAACGTCTGAACATTCAAGTATGAGAGAGAAAGCCAATGTCATTAACCCATGTTTTTATAATCAGTCATTTACATTTTGCTATATATTAAAGTATATTAAAGTTTATTTATTTAATGTTCAATTAGTTTAATTTGATTTCCATGTGGGGTCGTAGAAGACCCCACGGGCCCTGTCTAGGGTTAATAAATAATCAACTACTTGAGACAATAAATGTTTGTATTGACTATTGGCAATATTATTCATAATTTATACAACCATTTATCAATCAAATTATTAAATACTAGACAAAATTAGAGCACAAACATTGTTACAACATTATCGCGCGCGTTGGTTTGCTACTCACTTTAAATATAACTCCATAATATCTTTGTACATGTCTTAAAATTCCTCGACAACCCTAAAGATCCCTCAAAATGTCTTGAAATCTTTAGAAACCTTTAGAATCTCATATAGAATACTTGGAAATTATTTACAACCCTTCGAAATTCTTGGAAACTTACTAAAATCTGTTAAATAAACTATAAAAGCTATACAAAAAAAATTGCACGTAAAGACACGCTGAGCATTTTTATTATGTAATTAGGAAACCTAGTTTTTATAAATAGAGCCAAAGTTATTTTTTAAATAGGTTTTTTAATAATTTCTATTACACAACGTAAAAATATACAAATAAAGAAGTTATATAAATATTACGTAATAAAAGATGATAAAATTGCATCATTAGGTGGAAACTAGTCTGAACGAAATTTGAAATCAATGCAGGTATAAGATCCGACCTTGAACTTGATGCAATTTTGTGGTTAATGAAATTAGAATCGTCTTATACTCCCGTAAATTACAAGGTTACATAAGGATCGAATAAGATAACAAATTTTCTGAATAAATAATTAAGTTACATTCAACCATTAATGCATAGATCACTTTATTTTAAATGACAAATTAAAATAATTTATACTTTGTAATCCATTTAGAACTAACATATTTAATTTGTAGTAAAAAAATTGCGGATTGGCTTTTTACTCAAGCAATTTGTATGCACGTAAGCGCGGACTCGAGTTTATTAGTGAAAATTAATTCGAAACTGAAGGAAGTACTTGAGTTTAATTGTATGGTGATTAATAAACTTGTCTGTAGGCGTTCGATTGGCGAGTTAAACAAATGAAAATTCATAATAAGACTTTGAATTAGTCTCAATGTGAAACTAAATGAAATACATATTCCAAAATTGGTTTGGAAGGAAATTTAAATTCGTATCAACTTTATCAACAAAAAATTCTCAAAAGAATGGATAGAGGTCATAACTTTAAAAAAATTGTATTTAGGTCAAGCACTGCTTAAACTGAAATTTCTTCAAAAATTTTAAACCATAGTTTTGCCAATGAACTTAATTTATACTTTCTGTCAAAGAAAATTCGGAATTTTGGAATTTATTTTAGAATGTTGAATGAATATGTGATTCTAAGGATTTGAGGAAGTAATTTTTAATTGCTTCTAATTAAATATCCGGGCTTTAGTTTTATTTGATGTTCATAAAATTGAATTCCCTCCTTATAATAAGTGGATGTCAGGAATGATTCTTAGGACTTCTTTTCTTACAACCAACACCTGGTTTGAGGTCAGCCATGTTGGTAAACAGATCGATGTCCAGGCTCAAGGCGACTTCTAATTTAATTTATTCCCCTCGAACTTGACAATGAAACCACTTCTCGTTGGAGAACGAAATTTATTATGTGAGTGAATTAATTTTCAATCCATTGATAAAAATGGATAATTGATTCACTTTAAATTAATTTAGGCCCACAAAACAATTACAGAATTATTTTGAACGTTTGAAGTTTGAAATTATTCATGTTTGAAAAGACGACGGAAAAATCCCGAAAAATAAAATTTCCGACATTAGAAATTCCCAAATTAAATAACTGCCGAATATTTATAATATTACCGAAATGTAATATTCCCGAAATAGAAACTTCTCGACATAAAATATTCATGTAACTGCCGTTTGCAACGTTTATAAACGAAAAGGTCTAATTTGTTTTCAATTATGATTGTTTATTTTGAAATTATTGACTGATTAATGCTTTTATTATCATTTTGAACACTTCTAAACGAAAGTATAAACTTTTGGTAAATTATTTTTATTTTTATTTGTAGATGATGAAATTTACTGTTGTATTTTCGTTTATAAACGTTGTAAACGGCAGCTACATAAATATTCGAACAGTAAAATTCCCGAAATAATTAAACTTCCGAATCTAAACAATTAAAATAAGTTTTTTGTTAAAATATAATTTATAAAATATTTTGCGCAGTTTGGATATTTTATAACGTCGGCAATTTTCTTTCGGAAATGTTATATTTCGGAAATATTTAATTTCGATAATATTATAAACATTTGGCTATTTTCTAATATCCAGAATTTTATTTTTCGGAATTTTTCAGTCGTCCCCGTGTATATTTCTTAGTCTCTAATTGAAAATAATATTCTTGTCTTTATTTTTGAGTGAAAATTTCCATTTAAAAAATCCGAATAGACGAAATATATAAATTTTTTGACATTGACGCAATAAATTTGTGTGAGAAGAGTTTTTTGTCATCTGACAAACAAGACTGAGAATCTGAGTAAAACCTAAAGTGGAGAAGAAAATTTGTATGTCCATGCATAATATTCATGTAGTTTCCTTAACTTCAAAGTTGCAATATAGATAATAGAATAACATGGCTTAGTGACGTAAGCGAATACGTTATACAAGATCGAAGTATTAAATTTCTTAAAAGAATAATATTTGCAATTATTAGTATTGAAAAATTGTAAAAAAAAAAAAGTTATTTTTTCCCTTTTTTGCCATTTAATTCAGACTGTTCTAATGGAATTTATAAATGCATTTAATTATGTATTTATAATGCAAAATCCGCTGTTAGAAATCATGTCATAAATATTGTTCTTAAGCCGCAAATTATTAATTTGTAAAACAAATTTTAAAAAATTTTTCTTCCGTTTTTTCAATTTTTACGGTAGTGACCCGGCGTTAAGAAAGATCACGACACGGTTTTTAATTTTGACAACAATTTTGTAAAGACGAGGAAAAGGAAAATAATTTCTAAATTCTTATGTCACTGTGCAAGTGTGAAGTGTTGATTTTCATGAGAAGCGCGCAAATCTCAAGAGTAAACGAATATTGAACAAGGTGAAGGCATGTAAAAAATTGCAACTTATTTTTAAAATTCTGGTATTTTCTCCTCAATACATATATACGATTTAAAGGCAGTCAAAAAGTTTTCAACTACAATTATTCTCCAAAATAATTTAATATTAGAAATAATAAGAATTTTTAAACATGATTATTCTAAGTTTTCTTTGAAGTCAATTTTCAATATCAAGAGCAGATATTTAAACAATTTGATTTAGTAATGAGCACTTTATTATGTCTGACAATATCGGGAATATATCACTTGAATTTTAATTGAGATATTTCAATAAAGTCAGTATATACTGAGAGAAGAATGAGTTTTTGAAAAATCCCGAAAAATAAAATTCCCAAAAAGAAAAATTATCGAAATAGAAGATATAAATTATATTTTAACAACAAATTTTTTTTAATTGCTTAAATTCGGAAATTTTGTAATATCGGAAATTTCCTTTCCAAAATTTTCTATTTGGACAATTTTTTTCCGGAATTTCACACTGTCGGGAATTTTGTATTTCTGGATTTTTCATTCGTTCCATAAATTTGAAGAGTTCGATATTAAAACCGAATTGTTTTCAATGCTGAAATCTAAAATTATTCAGTAATTTTAATAAGAAATTATGCAAAACTGAAATTATTGAAATTAAAAAATTTCAAATTAAAGATTGCTTAATTATTAAGGCTGTTTAATTATTAATTTTGAAGTTATGACATCTTACCGATTTGAATTAAAATCCAAGTAATAAGAAATCGCACAATATTGAAAATCTGTAATGTTCTATTTTGTAGTTCTATGAACCGTAATTTCTAAACTTTAATCTTACATTTTGAGAGCACTAGAAATATTCTTTTCCCAATATTTCACATTCTTAAGAATTGAAATTTTGTCTAACAAGTTTTCCTGGCGAAACAAAAGCAAAAACAAAATATTGATGAGGATTAATCACTAAACCTAAATTTCGAATAAATACAATAAATTCCTGAAAGTGGAAAGTATAAATAAAATGTTTCGCAACAAATAATCATTATTGGTATTTGTTAGCTGATCTGGCAAAAAAGTTCCGCTACAATTTCTGCCGTCGAAAAGTAGACCGGCATTTACTCGTCACGGAAGAGGAACGCGTTCGACTTTCCAACAAGCTTGCAATGTGCAAAACCACCTTCAATGACAACCATTGTTTTCTCCCAAATAGAAATTTCTATAAATAAATCAATAAATGATTAGGAATAAAATGTCTATTAACCAGATAACACTTAATATATTCAAATTTTGAACTCTCTAACATTTCCTTTTTCCCTTGAAATTGTGGACGAAACAATTCCCCGAGTGGCAAAATATAATAGTCTCACTCGCGATTTACACGTTGTAAATTTGAAATTTACCTTGGAGTCTTTCTTTCATGAAAAGGGTGGAGGTGAGTCATTTTGTGAATCAGGGCGACGCAAAAGGTTTGTTTTTTACCTGACGCGTTGATATAATCCTGACAGATGATGAGAAAATGTCCGTTGTGCAGTTCTGTCTTGAAAGTTGTTGATTTCGATGCACTTGTACGAATTTAATCGCTTTTTTGAAATCAAACGAGGATAATTCGCGAGGACGCCGATTAACCCACACGAGTTTCACGGGCGCGACGCTAATGTCTAGCTGGCGTCTCGCTATGCTACCGAGCACATATTATTGAATTGGACCGGCCCCGTGGTCTGACATCAGACCATGTGGTACCGACCAATGGGAAAATTTTATTCCGCGCACGCGCAGCATCAGAAGTCCTCACGTCCCGCGAAGGGCGCGAAGGTATCGACAGGATTGGCAAAAAATGTCTTCCTGGTCCTTTCTATTTATTGAGGAATTTTTTTAAATTGCGGTCTAGTTCAGTCGATTTGGAGAGATAGCCCGAGGGCTTTTGCGAGGATCAGGTGAGATTCTGGGATGGATTTAGTTTGGAGACTCTAGTAACGGAGAGTGGCTTCTATTCAACTTTTACGTGTGTCGCAATGCGCTAAGCGGTTTTGTTATGTCAAATTCATGCGCCTGTCACATGTCACATTTCGATCAGTCGATTCTTCGGTGTAGTGTTCATTATTATCGACTGTGACAACAATTCTCAGGTAGCACAAAAAATTCATTGAATTTTTCATTACTTCCTGAAGTTTTCGATTTTCTCATTTTACTGTCAACAAATATGAAAATTAGATATTTTTTCGCTCTGTAACGGTACTCATTTTTTAAATGATTAACACTACAGTGTAAAAGGTGATTGAATATTTTTACATGTATTATTTCCTGTTTTGATTGACTTTTTATAAGAAAGATTGGATCCGGTTGATTTTTTTTTCTTTCTGTATGTATATTAAACATTGGGATTTTTTTATCTGCCTACTTATCGTCACGTGTTGCTCCACCGCGTTTCACGAGAGCTAGCAATGTTAGTTTTGATTGGAGGGTTCAATGGAAAGAAAATTATAATTACCATCCACATACATATGTGTTGTTAAAAAATTGTTAACGCGTAATTGGAAAATTTAAAAAATAATTAGTTTAAAAATTGTAAAAACCTAAGAAGTAATTAAGATAATTTATAATACTGTAACAAGCCAATTATAAATAGAAAATTTTTTACTATATTTACCAACGTGAATCATTTAATCGATTCTTATATTAATTTTCTGCAATTGAAAGAATGCCTAGTGATTAAAAAGCGTTTAATATCTAGAATATCAAAGTATACTTAGATTTGTTCTGTTTAAAATATTGTAGAGTGAATCTTTTCCAAAGGTCAAATTTTTAATGTTTTAATGAACTATATACGAATGTTTACGTATGTTGGACGTCATAGATTATATATTATTAGATTCATATTTTTTTAATTATTAAAAATAAAATCCCCTAAGAGCATAAGTTTTTATAAGGAATCTGCAGTTTTGCAAAGTTTGCAACTTTTGTTAAATCTTTCAATGTTACCTTGATCCTGATCGAGGTCATGACGCGATTCTTATATACATATACTTATATTTACGTATGAACACTTAGACTTGCTAATTAAGAGTTCATACGTCTAACTTAAGTAAATAATTCTTAAAATGATTGCATATCGTAAAAAAGTTATTTTAGAAGTGAAGTAATCTTTTCTTTAAATTTTTAATAAAGTTACTATCGGTCGATTTGATTCGCTGAATATGGTAATTGAAATAAGGAATGCAAAATAGTTTCGCAACTTATAAATTTTATTTCGTGTATGATTCCATCAAATTCTATCATTCATTGCGAATCACGTTCTTGATCACTCTACATGGACAAAAAGACTCGAAATCGTACACTGATGAATCACGTGATTCACGATGTTATGATTCTTCAAACGCCGTGATTTTGTCTCGATTCAATTTTTCTTTTTCAGAAAATATATTAAATTTCCAGAATATAGGCAAACCTTAATTTCTGATATTAATTTTCACTTTCGTCAGTATCTTTATTCAATTATGTAATTATTGAGTTTTCGTTGTTTAGTATTAAATACCAAATTATAAAAATGCCAAAATTCGGAAATTCAAATTTATGGAATTATATCATTTCCGAAATTTAAGAATTTAGGGGAATATAAGAGTTCCTTATTTTTATAATTCATTAACTGTAAAACTCGGAAATTATATAGTTAGGAAAATTTGTATTTCGAAAATTTTTTAATTCGGAGATTTATAATTCGATATTTTTATTTTTCGTCAATGTGGGTATTCGGTATTTATTTTTTCGGAATTTTTTGTTAGCCCAAATTGGTTAATAATTAAAACCGTATAGCACAAAAGTTTCCATGAACATTCCTAGAATATTCCAATGGAAGGTTCGGAACATTTCGAAAAATGTTCCAGGAAGGTTCACGAAAATAGGTAAATGTTCGCATATAAAATGGAACATTCCCAAGGAAGGTTTAGAAAATTTTCGTAAAGAATTGTCGTGCAAGTTTGTGTTATAAAATTTCAGGGAATATTGGGCGGAAACTTTTCCGAAGGTCAAGAAGGTTTGTGGAAAATTTTTTGATAAAATTTTCTTGCATGATATTTGATAATGGAATATTCCAGGAATAGATAATAAATGCATTAAAAAATGGAAATTAATATGTGAGGTAAAAATGCAATTAATAAGTCTGGTAATTACTTTAATCTCGCAAATTAAGATTACCAGAACATCATCTTCACGCATGACGAATTCGTGGCGAGTCTAGACGATTCCACCAATTAATAATTCTGTTATATTTACATTGTACTTTGAGTTGAAATTTTCCCACATAATTAGACTCTGGTCTTTAAAAAATTAACATTTTTATATTATACACTTTTATTGTTCGTGGTTTCATATTATATAATAATATATTGTGGAAATGAGATAAAAAAGTAATTCTCATATTGAAAACAAATACTATAATAAATATGGACTTGGTAAACGCTACTTGTGGAATCATATAATAATGATAATTCTACCTTATATGCATATAATACTATTTTTATTTCTTTTTTCCTTTTTTTTTCTTCTCATTTGCTTCCTCCAACTTTTGAAGTTCAAGCTCGATTATTCTTTGCTTTTTTTTACAGGTCGGTGTTTTTGAAAACCAAGCTGCAAAGAATTTATTTTTGATTAAATGTCACAAATTTGGCCTTTTTTCATTTTCTTATTTTATTTTTTAATCTACTTTTTCTAATCCTTTTAAAAACACTTGAAATGACTAGCAATTTTTTTAAATCCCTTGAAATCTTTTTAATTCTTTTGAAATACTTTAAAAAAACTTTTAAATCCCCTAGGAACTTTAGTACATATTTCTTTAAAGTCACTTGAAATCTTTTAAAATACTGAGCAACGCTGAGTAAATTTCTACTAGTACAATATAGATTTAAAAATAAATAAGGTTTGTAACCATACTTAAAAAAGCTTCTTCTTCTTCTTGATATACAGGATTTCTCGAACTAAGTGCGTTTACTAATTCCCCATGTGTCAAAGGATGCACTCTTAATTGTACCATTCGCTTTGTAGTCATCACCTAATTTAAAAAAATTGATCTATTAAAATATTTGTACATATTTGAGAATTATTGAAAATCAATTTATTTTTAACTAGTAAATCAATTTTATTGTAATCTTACTTCGTTGATTGCTGAAAGAACAGTCCCGATTGTAAAACCATCACAAACTTTTGCCATTCCTGAGGTATCGAATTGTCTGCTTATTCCAGAATACTGAAATTAATTAATAAAAATATTAATGTGTAATTAAGGGTAAAGATATTACAAGATAGTAAAAAATATTCATTAATTTACTTTATAAAGTAACTCCTTCCAAACCAGAGACATGGAACCATAATCCGGTCTCGGAATGAAAATAACTTTATCATATGTTTGATACAAAAGTTTTTGATCCCCTTCCCAAGGAAAGCTGGAAGTTCCAATAAGAATTACTCGCTCTTCATTAGTTATATTTTTCACTAGCTTCGGTAAATCTTTTTTCAGACGTTTTGGATCAGTCTTATCAGTTTTCGGAACTTTCTTCACAAATGGTTTCTCTGCTCCATCCATAAAAATAATCGACGGTTGCAAGAGTTTCGAAACCTGCAATTAATTATTCATCTTTTTTACTATATTATATTTAAATATTTTTAAAAAATTAATAAATCCGATATCGAAACCTGCCTTGGATATCAAATGCAATAACATAATTAGACCAGATTTTCCCGGATATTTACCAGCAATATTAGCTGGTGTTATGTCGAACAAAGTAGCTCCCAATTCGGTACAAATTACATTTACTAACATTCTTTTCCCACTTCCATGAGGCCCTGCTATCAAAATCGATCTTACTAGTGGAGTGTGTTCTCTAACAGTTTCATTTCCCAATGGAAGAATACAATATTCTGTCACAAGTTGCCTTATGTCTCCTGAAATGATTAAATTGATTTATTAATAATTCAAAACCATATTAAAACAAATTAGTATATTATTACCTAAAGCTGGTAAGGGTTCCTTTTCTTTTTCCCTCAGTTCGAAATTGGCAAAGGATTTTTCTCCCTTAAAGTTGCTAAGTTTCACTTCAGGGTGAAGTTTGATGATACCATTGATAAGAAGTTCTTCGAAAAGTGATTCCAAAGTTCTATCAGGTGTAAGATCCTTTTCCTTTTTCCTCTTATTTTTCTTTCCACTTCGTCGAATTCGTTTTTGTGTCTTTTTCGATCTTCTTCCTTTAAAACCCCTGTCTCTGTCGAGAGCTGCTTGTAGAGCCTCTATATCACCTAAGAAATAAATTCTCAAATGATATTTCTATAGATATATGACTTTTATAGCATTATAAATCAAAGCTTTCTTTTAAAAGTATTTTATTTATTTATTTTTAACTATCAGAAATTTACCAGGCGTTGCCCGGGATTTTAAAAGATCGCAAGTGACTTTAAAGGCCATCAAAAGGTTTTAAGTGATTTTAGGGAATTTCAAGACTTTTTAAGTGACTAAGAAATGTTAATGAACTTGAAGAGATTTCATGAAATTTAAAGAGATTTAAAAAAAATGTTAAGGGATTTAAAAATATTTTTAATGATTTCAAGACATTCAGAATGATTTTAAAGGATTTTCAGATATTTCACAGCTTTAAAATTCTACACATAATTTATAATATTGCTTAATTGTTAAGGCTTGAAAATTCATGTTATTTAATTTGGACTGCTGTACAATGAATAATGAATTATTTTTATCGTAATTTCATTTATACAGAGCTGGGTAAAATGGTTCTCAAAATGTATTTAAAATGTAAAATAGGTTCACAAAATGCATTTATAATGGAAAATAGAAAATGGTTTTCTATCTTCTATTTAAAAAGAAAAATGCAAAATGCATATTTGAAATAGATTAGTAAAAAATTCAAAATGGATTTTTAATAATATTTCATTTCATTTCCAAAGTCAATTATAAATTATAATTACGTAAAATTACATAAAGAATAATTATTATTCTTT
>JAUESH010000015.1:8947632-8962691 GCA_032275165.1 Synergus magnus | reverse complement strand
AATATTTCATTTCATTTCCAAAGTCAATTATAAATTATAATTACGTAAAATTACATAAAGAATAATTATTATTCTTTAATATTATTATACATTATCTAACTTGTCCAGGGCAGGACAAATGGGTTTCTTCTTCCTATTTAAAATAAGAAATAGAAAATGGCATTTTGCATTTCAAATACTTATTTGAAATGAATTCATTTGAAATAGTTACCCAGCTCTGGATTTATAAGTTAATTTACCTCTAAGGGTATGATCAACGACAACTCTGACTTCATCTTCGACTTCCTTATATTTTTCAGCTTCAATCATATCAACATAAGGTCGTTGTCCTTGGTTCATCGACTCGTCCTTATCTTTCCAAATTTCTAAGTAAACTTCATTAGCATGCACAAGTTCAGGTAAAAAATTAGATGGGAAATGTTTTAAACACGATTCTGATTCATCTTCAGAACGATCTGGTTCACTTTCCTTTTTGCTTTTTGATTTTTTCGACCTTTTAGACTCTTTTGAAGAACCAGCCGTGGATTTACTGATTGTGCTTTCTGTTCCCTATTTGAGAAAATAATTGTACTTTTATTATTCCAATTTAATTATTATTATAATACATTTTTGATTACCTGTCTACTAAATATCATTCTAGAACCACCACTCTCAGCTGATGGAAGTTCAGGGATTTTTCCAGTTTGTTGAAAATAAGAATTGACCCAGTTGCGGATTTCTTTTCTAATATTTTCTTCCATCAGAGCACTCTTTTCTTTTTGAATTATCTCCTTCGATTCCTTCACAAGCTTCTCATAGAGCTCTTGATACTCGTTTTGTTTCTCATATCTATCGTAAAATAAATTTATTTATTCAAAATTGTTAGGTTTTTATAATTTTAATTTTTTTGTAAAGGAAATATCTTTTAATTCGCACCTGTACTGGACAATTTTTTCTGCCTGCCTCGCATTTTCTGTCACTACTTGACTCGGTTGAACCATCCCTGAAAAATAAAAAAAAACAATGAATTTCATTTGTCTTAACAATACTTTCTTGACCCTGTTATAAAGTTTAATATTTTCTAGAAACCTATAAGTAACATTTCTTCAATTCGAAATTTCCGAATTTGTCTCCTAGTTGTGTAACCCCTCCAAATTTTCTGAATTCTTAAAGCTGCCGCTACATCACTTTCTTCTTCAGATTCTGCAGCTTCTTGCTTTATCGTCGATCTTTCCTTCATTTCTCGAATTTCTTTCATGAATTGAAATCGTAATCTTCCTTGTCTTGCCCTTTCGTGTGACTAAATAAATACAAATTCAAACTAAAAACTCGATTTAAATTTTTAAAAAAACAGGAAATTCCGTTTTTCATTAAATTATTTAAATATATCGAATAAAAATATTCCTGGCGAAAACTTCGGATAGAAGTCCTATCCGAACGAATCTGAGCCATTCCGAAGTCTATATACGTACGAATCCGAATGAAACCGAGTTAATTCGAACAAATTCAATGCAAATGCATCCGGAGCTAATCCGAACCAAATTTTCAATCTGAATCAATCCAAGATTTCGGGTTGAGTCGGATTGATAAAGATAAGAATTTTGTTCGAATTGATTTGGATAGGAATTTTTGTTTTGACTTCGGATTAGCTCGGAGTCTTTCGGATAGAATTCCTCATTTTTCACGGATTCGTTCGGATATAGACTTCGAGATTAAATCGATTCAGACGGATAGAAATTTTTCTACCTGAAATTTTCACCTGGGGTTAACCTACTTGAATTAATCGTATAGCTTCAGCTTCAGTCATTCTTTTCGGTGTAACCACTTCATCCAAAGCCCCAATATTTCTCAAAGTATCCTCAATAAATTTTCGTCTTTCACGAATTTCTTTTTCACGTTCTCTTCGAAAATATTTAGGGATTTGAATTTCCACCTCCTGGGGAGTTACTTGATAATTCAATAAAATATCATCGTAATAACTGTGTTCCGAAAGATCAATTTCTACTAATTCGTGTTTCAATTCCAAAATTCTCCCCATTGTCGAATCCAGTATTTTTCTTACTAATATTCTTTTTTGTGGTTGCACTAATTGATCGTAACAAATTTCTAATTTATTAAAAACAACGATATACCTGACGTATAATTCTGATACAATATTATGAGCCTTTTTTCGATCTTTGGGTGGTTTTGCACTTTGCACATTTTTATCCAATTGTAAAACTTCGTCGAGAGCTGATTGAGCCTCTTTCCAAATTTCGTTGTATGTTTCGTTCGACATTTAAAATAAAATATTTATAACTTTAACTGAAATGAAAATAAAAAATGATTGCTAACTTATTAACAATTTTTATTCAGTAAAGTACTGAGGTGGAAATATAGGTGCCTTTGTTACGTATCGTGTGGCAGAAAACAGGGGATCGTTACCAGGATACGTTCTATAATAGATGGTTACATATTATTCTGATGGTTCAATAAACTTGTAATTCTTATCAGTAGCATTTTGTTTCATTTGAAAAAATTAATTATTTTTAATTATATTATACTTTTCATTCAATTAATTTAAAATAATTTTTTAGAACTCCCTTTTTATTTATCACAAAATTTTATAATTTAAGGATTAATAAAAAAAAAATTAAGATTTTAAAATTTCAGAAAAATTACAATATTTTTCAAAAAATTTAAGAAAGGTTTGAAAAATACCTGATTTTATAAAATTGAAAGGCATTTAAAAAGAATTTGCTGGATTTGACAAAATTTCAAATAACTTCAAAGGATTTTAAAAACATTTCAAAATTTAAAGAATTTTATGGAATTTAATGAAGTTTTACAAGGTTTAGAAAAGCTTTCCAAAGATTCAAAGTAAATTTAAAAACATTTCAATGATTTCAAAAGACTTGAAAAGGTTTTCCAAAAGTTAAAGTGATATTATAAATAACCATTGCAAAAAATTTTTTTAATGATTTAAAAACATTTGAAACAGATTTGTAGATTTTTAAAATTTTTTATTTTCAAATACCGCGGGGAAGTTGGCGACACTGTCTCTGCGCGCGCAGCACATGTTGGCTTCCCACCGGAGAAATGCTGCCATTGGTCAAAATTTGGCGCGCGATTCAAAATTGAATTAAATTAATTTTATTTTAAATCGCGCGCCAAATTTTGACCAATGGCAGCATTTCTCTGGTGGAATGCAACATGTGCTGCGCGCGCAGGGGGCCATTTTTGAGATGTTTGAGATCACAGGCAGGATTCGTTGTGAATTTACAGTGTTGCAGCTGTCCATCATTTGTTCGTGTTCGTTTAGTGAAACAAACTTTTCAGTAAAATCATAAAATTGTCTTTTTGTAATGAGAAAAAAGTGTTAATAACAATGTTGGCGGCACTAGGATTGGAGCAATTTGTTAATGACGTCCGGACGCTCTCGGCAGACGGTAGAAAATCCTATCAATTCTATTTTTCCTGAATTGACAATATAACCTTAAAATCAATCTTATACCATCTCTAAAAAGCCAAAACGTTAATCTGCAAATTTGTTAAATAAGATTAATCTTTTTCACACAGTTTTTCGTCCTGCTCTTAACTTTCTACATAAATAGAATCATTAAGAGAATTTGGTAGAAAAGAAGTTTCTGTATGAATATTTGTCATGGTTTAATTTTGAAATTGTCAATCTTCGATTTTCTTCTTATATTTCATGAAATTTGTTTAACTGTAGGTTATTTTTTATTAATTTTCACTAGTTTCGAAGCAATTTATTTCACCAGGACAGTCATTATTGTAAAATAGTTTTCATTATTTTTTTTTCTAACCTTTAATTTTAAAATATTGCAGTTTGTTAATCTATAATTTAAGAATCTGGAAAAGCAAACGTTTATTGATATTTAGCAGAGTAAAGATACTATAGATTCGATATCTAAGTATTCTTTTTTATCAAAATTATACGCTTGGATCTACTGTGTGTAATCATAATAAAAGATGTATAAATTACCTTTCTAAGAAATTTCTTTCTCTTCAAATCCTTTTTATATTTTACAAACATTTTTATCTTTTTTTTTTCAGGCAACTTCCAAGAGTTAGCAAGTCGGATAACAGCTTTCGTACACACCCTTACCAGAAATAATCAGCACCTCGATAATGTTTTGGAGACTTTGGATTTGAAAGAACATTCCGTGGGAATTCTGGCAGTTATTGTCGCAAAGCTAACTAATCTAGCTGCAGCTGATTCACCAAATATAGTTGCTTTTAAGCTTTTCGTGACCCAGATTCAAGAATTCATCGATGGCTGCGATGGCGATCAAGTTCGACACGCTTCTTTCACATGTAATTATTTTCCATTCATTCAAATAAAACTCCTTTAGCAATCTAGTAAAAAGTACTTTATCAGTAATCTAATAATTTGATAATTGCGTTTTTTACAGACGCAGAGCTTTGCCATATACTCAAGAGTTTGCTCATCGGTTTTGGAATGCCGCTATGTGGCATAGAAATATTGTGTCGAGCAATACGTAAGATTCAAACAAGCCAGAGCCAATTAACACCGATTCACGCTGATCTCTGCCAGCTTTGCCTTGTATCGAAATGTTTCAAGCCAGCTCTCGAGTTCCTGGACATCGATATCACAAACATTAGTTCCTCCTCGGACGAGGACACGAAATATTTTTTACTCTACTATTACTACGGTGGAATGATATACACAGCTTTGAAAAACTACGACAGGGCCTTATACTTCTTTGAAGTTTGCGTTACAACTCCAGCGATGGCCGTGAGCCACATAATGCTCGAGGCTTACAAAAAATACACTCTTGTCTCGTTGATTTTAAACGGGAAGGTAGTTTTCTTACCTAGATTCACGAACTCAGCAGCACGACTTATGAAACGATTGAGCCAGGCATATCAGGAAATAGCAACTGCGTATGCTACGAATAGTTGTGAAGAAGTTCGAAAGGTTATCAACAAGTACCAAGAGCTTTTCACGAGAGACCACAACCACGGGTTAGTTAAGCAGGTCCTCGGTTCTTTGTATAAGAAGAATATTCAGAGGCTGACAAATACTTTCCTAACGCTTAGCTTAACGGATGTTGCTAGCAGAGTTAAACTGGCTGGACCTCGGGATGCTGAGAAGCATATTCTGAACATGGTAGGTTCAAATTCAATTCTTAAGTTTTAAAATTCTATCATAAAAAAGAGGTCTCCCGCATAACATTCTAGTAAGTATTAAATTCAGTTATGTATAATATTCTCTTTGTATCTAGGCATCTTATTTCTTTGCTTCCTTTTTTCAGATCGAAGACGGAGAGATTTTCGCGACAATTAACCAAAAAGACGGGATGGTTATCTTCCACGATGATCCTGAAAAATACAATTCACCCAGGATGTTAGCGAAATTAGAAAAGGAAATGGCAACTTGTGTAGAATTAGGCCGAAAAGTTCTAGAGATGGAAGAGGAAGTGATAGTCTCACCGCAATACGTTCGAAAAGCCTGTGGACAAAATGATCAGGACGATCAGGCAGCTTGCGCTCCTCCAATCAATGTCACGAATGCGCAAAGCCAGCACAAACACAACACCTACTCTATGTAATATAAACATACATGCTATTAAAAAAAGCCAAGTAAAGGATTTTGTTAAAAGCGAATGCTTCAGAAATTTAATAATATTCGTTTGCTTTTATAATTCATCTTTATATTCATTTTGAGTTTCTTCCTCACGCGTTATATTTTGTAAATATTTACAAATTCATTTAATTATTACAGAAATTTCAATTACCAAATTATTTCAGGGATCTCTCGCATCTGAAGGTTTTTTTTATTTATTTTTTTTATTATTATTATTAGAATTGTGATATTTAATTAACAATTTTCTCAAAATGGAGAGACTTGTCGATTCGTAATTTGTTCTAACGACTAGAATTATCCCATCGAGATGTGCATCGATAAACTCTTGGGAAAAGCTCAATTTAATGCAATAGATAAGTGAACTTTGCTTTTTTATAGCATGAATAATTGATTAATTTAAAACCAAGAACTGAAAACTTTTATTACACAAAGAGTTGCAATTGTGTGCTTCATCTGAAAATAACAAATTGGGAGAAGTTTTGTAACATTACTTTAATAAAGTTATTGTGGTAAAACAACTGATTTAAACTGATTTTAATTTCATTCCTTTATACTGGAATGTTTTAGCATGAATAATTAAATAAAACAAGACAAAAAATATAAATTAAATACCTTTATTACAAGAAGAGTTACAATTTTCTGCTTCCCAAAAAAACTGATAAAATAATCAATTCAGGCTAACATTGTTTTGATATCGTCATAAACTCTGGAGTACACTTGATCTTGATCATGCGTTCCATCGAAAAACTTAATACTTTTGAACAAGTCCTTATTTTTCGTGATCGTATCTATGTGCTTTAAATACTCAGGCCACACAATTTCGTCGAAATATCCTGGGACGTCCGGTGGATCATATACACGAAATTCTCTACGATTCCAGCATTCTTCTTTCGTCAATGTGAGAAAGTACTTAAGATTGCATAAATCTGAAATTGGTTTGTAGTCAAAAATAAGAAATCCCTCAACAATCAATACTTTGGTTTTGTTTTCCGAGAATGTGGAATTCCCTTGAGGTTTTTCATTCACTAATTTGAGAATGTCAGAGTGCATTTTTTCCATATCGAGACTGGAAAGAATGTCGTAGTTAATGTGATTGAGTTTTGGAATCCAAGTGTGCTTTGGATCGTCAACTGGAAGAAAATAAGTATCTTGCTCAATCAGAATTGAATTCTTCAAATTCTTGTGAAGTTTTCTCGCGAGCGTCGTTTTTCCGCTGCACGTGGCACCGGATATGCCGATTATAAACCATCCCATCTTGATTTTACTGCGAGAGCTCTGATACAACTACTGTCTCTCTTACTAAAAGTGTACTAAAACTAGGGAGCGGTAGCTAGTGTGGAATATTCAGTTCAAGGCTATTATAATGATAGTTATCTATTCAAATTACGTAATCAATACTTGTATGTTTGTTGACTCGCATCTTTGTCTAAAGATGGATTTCTTATCGAAGCGCGTATTTTGAGAAATGATTTAGGCCTTTAAAGATATTTTATATATATTTAATATTCAATTGATGCGATTTTTAAAACTAAGCTTAATTTGTCATCATTTGTCTTTCTTTTCTATAACGCGGCTGTTGAGATAAGGCTTTATGTGATATGCAGTAAAAAGCATCAATCCGCCAATTAAACAAAATCCGCTGATGGCGGGTACTATGATGGCAGTGTTATTTGAGAAAAATAAGGACCTGAGTCGATTGTCATCGATGAATGGCAAACCGATTACCCATATCGTATAATACAAAAAAATGGCAGAAGTTAAAATTAATAATGCTTTGCCTTTTTCGTGGTCGCTGTCTAACATTACTTTTTGTGGCTTAGGGTAAATGGAATTATTGAAAGTTAAGTTACTCTGCCAGGTATTCTTTCTCGAATTTCTTGAAATCTTCTTCGGTAAATACAGTAGTTTCTTCTTCAAGTTTTTCTTCTTTGTAAATGTAGCGTTTCTTCACTGCACGCTCGAGAAGCTGAGTAGTGTTAAATATATACAATAATTAGTTTCTGAAAAATTAATTTTAAGAAAGTGAAAATATGAGAACTTACTTTATCTGCAGTTTCAGAATCCAGACGACTGCTTCCCAGTAAGATAAGTTTTTTAATATTTCCCTCGGTAGGATCTATTTTTTCATCCAGTCGTTTTTTAGCTTCGTGTACGTTTAATTTACTCGATCGACTTATTGATGTGTTCTTTTCTGTAATCAGAATTTAATAATCAACAAGCATCAACTCTAGTCCAAAATAAATATCATTTAATAAATCCGGTTCTTTAAAATATATTGAAGATTTAAATAGGTTAAAATATATCTACGATTTACTAAATTTCTGCGAATTTGAATTACTATCGATTAAAATACTTGAAAAATGTAAATGAAACGCGAAGTACTTACTTGATTTCTCTCGATTGGAGGTTAAACGATAGTTGGTAGGAATTAAATCTAATATTCCTTTATTTTTACTCCTCTTTTTGACTTTTCCTGTAAAGAGAATTAAAAATGAATTTTCCTAATCGAATTGTCATCAATAACCAGTCAAAATTTTTTTGTTTATTATAATTTTTAATTTTGATACGTATATATACACGTCATGGTCAAGTTGCATTTGCGTCAATTTGCGTACATTGAAAACATAACCTAAAATTCGAACTTTACCTTGTTTTACTTCTTGTTCGTAATCCAATAGTTCTAGACTTTTATGCACGAGTGAATTAGACATTTTTATTGTTATAGCAGCCCTTTGGGATATCTTTTTCACTGGAAAAACAGAGTAAACACGTAAAACGCATGGGTATTCTTTGTACACACACTTTTCACAGAAGATTTTTCGATATATTCGATAATCGATATATCTCGATTGATCTCGATTCTCGAAAAGTATCGATCCCTCCCCCACCCTCGTTCTTCCTTCAGTTTAAAATTCGAACAATTCACGGTCGGTAGTTAAGAAAAGTTAGAAACAGTAAGTTTGTTTGTGTTTTTCTGTTTATTTTGGTGTGTTTTTTCCATAAATGATCATAATTCGCGTAATTATCAGTAGAAAAGTGAAATTGGAGTTCGATTGTAAAGTGAATTGTGAAAGTGAAGGGAATTGTGTTCTTGTGAAAATTTGACTGGAATTTTTTAACAATGGAAATTAACAACAAAGGTGAAAGATAAATATTTGATATGCGTTTTTAAGGAATTTTTCATTATATTATTGTATATTTGTATTATATTTTAGTGTTGTCAGAAATTTTCACTGCTTTCAGTTATTATTTTATTATAAAAGGTTTTATAACCTATAAACAATGCCGTGTTGCCATGTTTATGAAAATTGTGTGTAAGTTTTATTACGTATTTACTGTTTACAAATTGAATAATTCACGATCGGTAGTTAAGAAGTTAGAAACAGTGAGTTTGTTTGTGTTTTTCTGTTTATTTTGGTCGTTTATTTTTGATAAATGATTAACACTCGTGCAATTCGGGATTATATTATTGTTTATTATTTTTCAGAAGAAAAGTGAAATTGGAGGTCAGTTGAAACAAGTGAAGAGAATTGTGTTCTTGTGAAAACTTTACTGGAAGTTCTAAAAAATGAAAATTAGTAACAAAGGTGAGACATAATGACATAAATATTATAGTTTATGTGTATTTATAAAAAAATTGTCATTGAGTTTTTGTATATATGTATTATATTCCAGTGTTGCCAAA
Organism: Synergus magnus; assembly: GCA_032275165.1. Taxonomy (NCBI): domain Eukaryota; kingdom Metazoa; phylum Arthropoda; class Insecta; order Hymenoptera; family Cynipidae; genus Synergus; species Synergus magnus. Next base: position 8,953,416 of record JAUESH010000015.1, on the reverse strand, counting down.
ATTTTTCGCTGCTTTCAGTTATTATTTTATTATGAAAAAAGGTTTTATAATGTATAAAACTATAAACAATGCCATGTTGTTATTTTGTTTATGAAAATTAAGTGAAATTTTGACTGAGTACTCATTGTTTACATATTTACAGACTTCTAAAATTTAAATAATTATGAAGTATTAAAAATATTTAAATTTATAATTATAATATTTACTTATATAAATACATGATTTTATTTTCAGTGTTATTTTTCAGTTATAAAATATTTACATAGGAATTATCTAATTTTTTTTTATTGGCTTTTTTTATTGTCTATTAATATTTAGTCATTCGCGAAAAATGAATTTTTAAGTAATTTTATTATTCATGTAATTATTATTAAATATTATTGTTCAAATTACCATGTAATAATTATTGATAGATGATAAGAGATAATATCTACCTTATAGAATTGAATTTTCACAACAGATGGCGACAGTTGAATATAAATTAGAATATCAATTTTATAAATAATATGAATTATAAATATCCGAACTTTTAAATTTCCGAAAACCAAATTTATCGAATTATATAATTTCCTAATTATTAAAATTACCCAAATTATTAAATTTCCAAAATTTTTTGCCGAAAATATATATTTAATTACATATTTCATTAAATATTATTGTGAATATTATTAATTATTAAAAATTTTTAAATATTAAAATTAATTAAATGAAATAAAAAATTATTAAATTTAAATTTTAAAAAATATATTTTTAAAATTAATTTTTTTAAATTTTTTATAAATTTGTATATTCGGTAGTTATTTGTTCGGTATTTTTGGTTAGTCCCATTAAGCGATAAAGATATTAAAAATATATAATAGTAATTACGTTGGACTCAATTCTTTTCATGGGTTAAAATGCAAGTCATATATATTCCGTATAAAAATGATATCACCTCAGTATATTTTCTCTGTGCTACAATAATATTTGTATTAGATTCTAACAAACACATTTTCACAAGAGATTTCGTTATATAATAAATTCTCAATCAAATATTTCGAAATATCTTTCACGACTGAATACTCGCGTGAGGTTGTCTAAATCAATCATGGTTAAAATAAAAATTCTTGTCATCCATTAATTTCTTTAAAATACGTTCTCTAAATTCATCTATAGGACGTAGGCGATATTTTGCTTCAGATTTCTACTCTCTAGACTCTAAGTACTATAAGAAAGGAAGCTCAAGCTTTATTCTAAGCTCTACAGATTTATGGGAATTAGGCTCAGCATTTGGAATTTATACTTTCTTCTTTAGACGATAGAAGAAGAAATTTCATTTTTAATATAGTTCATTTCAAGTTGTCGAAAAAAATTAAGATAAAAAATTATAATCTTTAAAGTAATAGCTTGAAGTGCACTTTTCCATAATTTATTAAACTATTTTAATAAACCAAGAAAATAATGGAGGATGAACTAATTGGGTTGAGGTGTTATTTAAAATAGGAACATGAAATAAATTCATTTAAATATTGCTTAAGGCTAACTAAATCGTGCGCGCTAATAACGATAAATAATTCCAAATGATAATTCAATTGAAAGTTATGTGGTTAAAGTTCTGAATATTCAAATGAACGAATTTTTGTATTGGTTATATTTTAAACTAGAAACAGAGTTGAAATATTGATTGATTTGCAAAGACAATAATATTCTATGTGAAAAACTTGTAATGTGTATTTTTATTTTTAGTTGGAACAATATTTCTGGAAATAATAGAATTGGGAAAAACTGTTTCGTTCATTTGAATGTTCAAAATTTCTCGTACATTGAGTGTTTAAAACAATCTAAGAGCCATTAATTATTAGTTCTATTTTTAATAATACTAATTTTTTTCAGATTGCCATACGTTGATAGAAGATAGGACTCATTTGAAGGATTTGAAACTTCTAGCTAAGATGATCGAAAATTATAGTGAGTACTTTTTATTTGAAATTTTACGAGCTTTAGTAGAAAAATATTTTATTGATGAAGGATATGAAGGTCATGGGCGGCGCTACAGGGACTTCCAGAATAGGGGATTTTGTCAGCCCCCCCCCCCCTTCCTTGAAAAAATGGTTTAATCCTTTGAAATCGTAAACAATCTCTAAAATTCACTAAAATCCCTAGTAATATTTTTAAATGATTTAAAATCTTTTGAAATCATTTTAAATACTTTTGAATTTCTTAAAATCCCTTGTAATTCTTTAAAATCTCTTCGTATTCATTAAAATTCCTCAAAGTCACATAAAAATCCTAAATTCACTTAAAGTATCTTGAAATCCTTTGAAATTCCTTAAAAACAAATATAATCTCTTAAAATATTATAAAGCTTCTTAAAGTCACTTAAAATCTCCTAAAATCCTTTAAAGTTTCAAAATATTTCTTAAAAGACATTTTCAAATTCCGGATCTGTTAGTTCTGAAAATTTTAAACTCGGTTGTTTGCCGATTCCAATGCATGTTTATAGCATGACGCATGATGAAGGTACATATTCCACCTATATATTTTAAGCGGTTGAGTATTAATTTAATATTCGACGATGAGAGGAATCTGAACTTAAAAATATTTTGAAGATAACTTTCTGAAATTGCATTTATCAATGAGCATCTCTGTATCAGTAAATAAGCGCGACAAGCTTCGTTCTAGGGTTTCGTATGAGGCAATTAAAATAGGAGTTTTGATGTCCACGCGATATCACGTTTCAAAGCATAGGTTGTTAACGCGATTACAGTAGTAAAACGAATAGTTATAATTATTATATTATGGGGGAAACACTTGAATCAAATGAAATTTCAATCCTATCCTTGTAACTTTGCATTGCATTACTGAAACATTAATACCCTTTGTAGTCCATATTGATCGCTAATTGAAGCACAATATCAAATACATTTTCGAAACGTATTGTTGCTGTGCGGAAATTGCGGGAAATCCGGAGATTGTCCTTGTTTTTGCAATTGGTGTGGAAAGTGCAGTAAATTTTTTAAAAATTTATGCAATGCTTTGTGCCACATATCGGGATATTTCTGTTCAAGATCAATTATCTATAACTACCAACTTCTAGAGGATTTATAGGTATTATGTGCCGGATCTTAAAGGGTTTCTGAAGATTTCAAGACTACCAACGATTTCGAGGGATTACGAAGAATTTCTCTCGGAATTTTTACGAATTTAATGGGATTTTAAATAAATATTCAATATATTTTACAGGATTACAATTTATTTCATAAAGATGGAGGTAGATTGCTTACAGTTTCAGTGGAAAATGTTTATTATTGTGAACGTAAAGGTGGGAGAACTAAATTTGCTCTTACGGTAAGCAACACATGCTCACTGAAATTCCATTGAATCCCTTGAAATTTTTTGTAATCATAGAAATTCTAGAAAATCCCTTAAAAAATATCTGGAAATATTTTGAAATTTCTTTTTGTTCCTTAGAATGTTTTGAAACGACTTACAAACCAATGAAAACTAGGATTTTTTTGAAATGCTTTAAAATTTTTTAGAAATCTTAAGGATATCTTTTGAAACTCCTTGAAATTCCAAAAAGTGCCTTAAATTTCTTTTTCAATCGTCGCCATCATTAGAAAAATAAAAAGAATCTTAGAATCTCATTAAATCTCTTGAAATATTTTTGAAATCCCATAAAATCAGATGTACACTTTAAATTTGAATCAATGAGAAATGGATTTTGGAATCTAATATAATCTAATCTAATCTAATCTAATCTAATCTAAGTTATACTGAACAATTATAGTTAATTTTTACTGAAAATTCAGTCAAATTTATTGATTAACTTGAAAATGGAAAATGTGTGAATTTTCTGGACAAAAATTAGTAGACACCCTGTTGTGCAACTTTCATTTTATTCGATTTATTTTTATTTTCAATATAGAGATGGTTAGAGGTTCGATATAAGAAAAGTGTTATCTTTAGAACTCGGAAAATCAATTTGTTTTTTCTACTTGATTTACTTCACAAATTGGATTACCGGAAGAAAAAAGCTTCTTTATTCTCAGAATTCTCTTGTTGTCTGTTAAACATTAATGAATGAGAGGACTTGAGAAAATGGAGTTATCCCTTTTTGCTTTCTATACTTCAATTATGAACGTGCTTCATACAAATATAATGAGTTTCGATTTTCTTCTTCCCTTTTTCCCCTTTTACTTTTTGTTCCTTTATCTCAAAAACCCACTTTCTCTTTCTAACTTGCTGTCGTCCATCTCGGTATAACCTCATGGAATACAAGCTTGTGAAAATTCCTGACGACAAGAGAATGATAAAACAGAGTGATAAAAGAAAGAGGGAGCTTGGAGGTATATATGTAGGAAGAGATGTAGAGTTAGGAAAAAAATTTTATTAGTTTCTGGGAACGAAAGTCGAGGAAGATCTAGAATACAAATGATATAGATAATGAAGGAAAAGAGCGGGTTGTGTCTTCATCACAGTTTGCAATGTGGTTTATAATTAGAGGTTTCCTTTTCCTATGGCTAGAGGTTAAAATTTGAACCAAACTTTATGATCGAGGGGTTGATCGCTCTTGAAATCTGATGTACACTCGCTCATGAAATCTGTTAAAATATTTATATTTTATATAAATATTTTAAATATATTTATATTTAAAATATTTATGTACCAGAAGTTTTGAACGTTCAAACGAACGAAATATTTTTTCCCAATTCTATTTTATCCAGAAATATTGTTCCAACTAAAAATAACAATAGACATTACAAGTTTCTTTTATGCAGAATTATTTTCAATGCAAATGAATCAATATTTTACAACTGTTTCTAGTTTAAAGTACAGTAAACACAAAAATTCGTTCATTTGAACGTTCAGAACTTTTCTGTCATAAATATTTGTAAATCATTAGAAATCTCTGAAGTCTTTCGAGTTTGGAAATCTATTGAAAGCCTTTTTGATATCTTTAAAAATCTTTTGAGATTTCTTAAAATTTTCTTAAATGTTTTATAATTCTTTAAATCATTTTAAATTCCTTAAAATTCTTCAAAATCTCTTAATATTCCTAGAAAGCTTTTGAAATTCATAAAAATCATTTGAAATTCCTTAAATTATACGAAAACCTTTAAAAACTTTTCAATCTTTTCAATTCCCCCAAAATCCAATTAAAAAATCTTTCAATATCTTAAAATTCCTTAAAATCTCTTGAAATTTTTTGAAATATTTGAAGTCGTATATTGCAACAATTTCAAGTGCTGTTGGGATAATTTATTGCTTCCAATTCATAATTGCAATATCTATTTTAAATATTCCTTTGAATGACTATTAAAGAGATTATCATTGATATTTTCTACGGCGTTTAACTGCATTAAACATTTTACAGAGCCTCTTTTCGAATGATACAGAGTGCTAAGGTATATTTTTGCTCATTACATTGTATATAGTTATATTCTCATAAGAGGTAAATACTAAGTTTGATGAAGCGACGTTTGAAATTAGTGGCGCATACCAAATTTCGCTGTGAAACGAACGTTCCCTTGTGATAGGTTATCTCAGCCGTCGATTTGCAATATTGCGCGACCCACAGCGACGTTCTCTGGTAAAGTTAACCTTTGATCCCTCTGCATCATGAATACCACTGCCTATGGACCGTGGTTGTCGTGTACATTACAGAAAGTCTCAGTATTTTAGGCAAATAATAGAGCTTCAAATTAACAAGGGCTTTATGGTAGATATATGGCACTTCACAAACCTCTCGAAATTGCCTTTCATCCTATTTAATAGAAATTTAATTGAAAAGTCAATTTATGT
>JAUESH010000015.1:8833378-8858425 GCA_032275165.1 Synergus magnus | reverse complement strand
TTGGTTCGCACCGATGCTTTTGTTTTTTCTTTTTATTTTTAGAGATTCCTATCCCTTAATGTTATCTAAAATCCACATAAATTTTGAAAAATTCCTTAAAAATTCCAATAACTTTTGTAAAATTCCTCTAAGTTCTTTAACATTACCTAAAATCCCATAAAATTTCGTTAAAAATTTTGAAGTAGAGCTTGCCTTGGAATGAAAAAAATTTAATTTCAAGGGCCTCAAATCAATTCTGTCTTTTTTGCTAGTATATAATAACATTTGATTAACCCATAAAAGAACTTACGTTCATAAATCCAATGAGAGTAAAATTTACCCTAAAGGTATTTATTTTCGGCATTATTTTTTTTTCGAAGAAAAGCATCGACATATTTTTTTATTGGTGTATTCAGTTCTGTTTACTTATAAGGAGAAGAGGATTGATGGATGACCAAAATCGTTGAATCACTTCGTATCCTTTGAAGACCCTGCAATGCGTGTCTATTTGATTTTAAACGCGTCGAGTCACACGTTGACGCGTCGAGTCGTTTCTTTTCTGCTTTTGTGCACGACCGCATTATGATACAAACCAGGTATCAATTTACTGAACTAGCAGACTCAAAGTATATCCTAATTGAGCACTTGTGCAGACAACTTTTCATTGTCATTTATTGTAATTCGAATCAAGTTATGAAACTTACTTTCTAAAAAGAATGGGTATAATATTGACTTGTAAAGTGGTTTTATACCGTGTTATATGGATATTAAATTACTTGCATTTAAAAAATATAATTACTAAATCCTGTATGGAGTTTATTACATTTTATTCAATTTTTCCTGAGTGTGGAAGTAGTAAACAAGAAATTAAAATCTATTTCTGTAACCTTAAGTATCTTGTTTCCGTTTCTGGTTTTTAGCTCTTTGATGATTGAGATTTTCAGATGCATTGTAATGAAAGAAATAGTGATGGATGAGAATATTATCTGATTGTAGACGAACGTGGGTCCCATCCTGGTGAGCATTAATCCTTACACGGACGTTGGAAATCCCTTGACTCTGACAAGCACGAGGGCTGTGCCATTGGCGCCCCAGTTAAATAGGGTTGTTCAGGAGGCCGTAAGACAGCAATCAGAAACTGGTTATCCTCAGGCTATCATTCTCTCAGGTAAACGCCCAATAATATTTGCGCATAGCAACTTCTTGTCTGTTGGAACGATTTCTCACTTGCTTTAAACAATTATAGAAGAAATAAACTCTTTTATTCAAGGGTTATTATATTTTTCCTATTTTTATCACAATATTCAATCTCGTGATTGAATCAATTGAAATTCCTTGAACCTTGAGCACTTGAACCAAAAAACCGCCAATAACTTCCGTAAAATCCCTTGAAATTCTGGAAAAGCTCTTATAATATTTCGAGACTCTTTAAAATCCCAAAAAGTACCTCAAATTTCTTTTTAACCCTTCGCAATCTTTTTAAACAAATTGATCCTTGACATTTTTTGAAACTCTTCGAAACCCCATGAAATTTCTTGAATTTTTTTGGAAATTTCTGTAAATTCTTTTAAACGTAAATTTTAAATCGTAAACCTTTTAAAACGGTTTTGAATCCCAAAAGATACCTATAATTTATTTTCAATACCTAGAAATATTTGCAAACTCACAAAAATCCCATTAAATCCCTTGAAAATTTTTTGAAATCTCTTAAAATTTTTTACAATCCGTCGAAATACCCGACAAATTGTAAATTTCTTTAAACTGAAATACCATTATATCCTCTGAAATTTTTTGTGATCCTTGAAAATTCTTGAAAATTCTATAACATTTTTAAAAAATAATTTGGAATATTATGAAATTCCTTTGAATCCCTTCGATTGTTTGAAACTCCTTGAAATTCCATAAAGTTTGTTAATTTTTTATTGCCCTTTGAAATTCTTGGAAATTTCTTAAGATATTAAGAAACGCTTTAAAATTTTAGAAAATATCTGTAATTTCTTTATGGTTCCTCGAAATAATTAGAAATCTTTTAGAATCTGTTAAAACGCCATGAAATGATTGGAAATCTTTTTATATTATCAAAAATAGGATTGACCCTTGACCTTTTTTGTAATCTTATAAATTCTCTTGAAAAGTCTTGTAATCTCTCAAAATTCTTCGAAATCTTTAAAATTAAGTGTAATAATTATGAATTATATTCAATTAGGATTAATTTAATTCCTAGGTACGAGTGGTTCAGGAAAAACTTATGCGTCGATGTTATTACTGAGACAACTTTTTGACGTTGCTGGTGGAGGTCCTGAAACCGATGCCTTCAAACACTTGGCTGCTGCTTTCACTGTTCTCAGATCCTTAGGTTCTGCCAAGACTGCTACAAATTCCGAAAGTTCGAGAATCGTGAGTTCACCAAATATCGCGATAATTCTGCAAGATTATCATCAAATAATAATTCGCTTGTATTAAAATATACAATTTTTTACTCAGGGTCACTTTATAGAGGTTCAAGTAACCGATGGCGCACTTTATAGAACCAAAATCCACTGTTACTTTTTAGACCAAACGAGGGTCATTCGACCTTTACCGGATGAAAAAAATTATCACATTTTTTATCAGATGCTTGCTGGTCTTTCTCACGATGAAAGAGGTAATTCTGATTTCCTTGATTAAAAAAAATATGAATAATCAGAATAATTCAGTTAATATAATTATTTAATTAAACTGTTTCTAAAAAGAATAATAAAGTGTCTAACCCAGAATACCGAAAAAATGAATATCGAATACACAAATTGACGAATATTAAAAATACCGAATTATAAATACCCGAATCTTCAAATTTCTGAAATCCAAATTTATCGAATTATAAAATTTCCGAATTATACAAATAACAGATTAGTAAATTACGCAAAGTTCTTAAATTTTCGAAATTTAAATTTGCCGAATTAGAAAATTGTCGAAGATTATTTTAATTTAAATGATAAGTCCAAACCTGATTTTGAATAACATAATTAATTAAATAATTAATTAATTATTATAAATATGTTTGGCTTGTCCTGTAATAACTGAACTCTATTTTTTAGTGAAACTAAATTTGGAGGGTTATAATCTGAAGAATTTGAGGTATTTACAACAAGGAGATACTAGACAGGATGAAGCTGAAGATGCTGTAAGGTTTCAAGCCTGGAAAGCTTGCTTAGGTATAAATAAAATTTGTCAAATTGACAGGAATTAACAGTCCAAGTTTATGGAACTGAATTTTTTTTTTCTTTTTGAATTAAACTTTTAAAATTCTCGAGATTGAAAAATAGGAGAGTATATTTTAAAATCTTTTGAAGTATTTGGAAATCTCTGAAATCTTTTTTAAATTTGATTGAAATCATTGAATTTTTTAAACTTGTAAATCTTATCTTATAAATTTTTGAAAATTTTTTAAATTCACTTATTAAGTCTTTGGAAAGCTGTTTGAAAAGTTGAAATCTTTCGAAATATATTTGAAATCTCTTTAAACCTTTTTCGTGATAGATCGAAATCTTTTAAAATTTTTTGCATTAATCCTTAAAGTCAATCCTTAAATTATAAAACTCGAATATTCTCTCCGGAGAACTTTCTTCTTTAAAATCTCTAGATTGAAACTGTAACGATTACGTAATATTTCATAACGTTGCTTTTTGAAAGCACACAACTAATAAATTCTTATGAATTTTAATGAATTCAGGAGTTCTGGGAATTCCATTTTTGGATGTGGTTCGAGTTTTAGCAGCTGTTTTGATTCTTGGAAACGTGGGGTTTACTGATGGCCCTGGAGTGGAGGTTGGAGTGATCGGAGAGAATGAGTTGGCATCTGTGGCGGCACTTTTAGGTGTTCCTCCACCAGCTTTGCTGAGAGGACTCACCTCCAGGACCCACAATGCTCGTGGACAGCTCGTCAAGTCTGTCTGCGATGCCAATATGGTAATCACGAATAAGATTTAAATTTCTATGAGACGGATCCCAAATTCCATTTCAAAAATATAATATTTATTCATAATATTTATATGAATAAAATTTATAATAATTATTTTTTATTTTCACAGTCTAATATGACGAGAGATTCGCTGGCAAAGGCGCTTTATTGTCGAACAGTCGCGACAATAGTGAGAAGAGCTAACAGTTTAAAAAGGCTAGGTTCGACTCTCGGAACTCTCTCTTCTGATTCAAACGAATCAGTTCACAATCAGGCTGAAGTCACGAGTCAACATGCATCCACTATTGGCAGTTCAGCGGGTAAATTCTAATTTGGAAAATATATAATATATAATATAATTTGTTGATTAACTTATTAACTAAAAAAAATGTTTAGGTGGAACTGGTTCAAGAAGTATGACGGCTTTAAACAATGCAGTGAGACATGCAACTGATGGATTCATTGGAATCCTAGATATGTTTGGTTTCGAAGATCCAAAACCAAGTCAACTCGAACATTTGTGTATAAATTTATGTGCTGAGACAATGCAGCATTTTTATAATACTCACATTTTCAAGAGCTCGATCGAAAGTTGTAGGGATGAAGGTATCCACTGTGATGTGGAAGTTGATTATGTTGATAATGTTCCTTGTATCGACCTCATCTCATCTTTGGTAAGTCATTTCAAATCATTTTCACTTATTTCAGTCATTACAGGTCATCACCTTTTTTAATTGATAAAGTTAAATCATGCGATAAATTATTGACATTGGATTTATTGGATAAGTCTGGATCATTTCCGGCATCAAAAAACCTTTCCGGATAATTAAGATAATAAGGAAAGTCAATCTTTTAAAGCTGAAAATGCTTTTATTGGAAACTTGCAATTTTTAAAAACTTTTAAAATCTTTTGAATTCTTTCGAAATCCTTAAAAAAAACTTTAAAATCCCGTGAAATTTCTTAAAATCCTTAGACTCTTCTCAATTCTTTTGAAATCCCTTTAATTCCCCTAGAAATTCTTTAAAAACATTCAAAATATCTTGAAATCTTGTTCATTACCTGAATTCCTGACTTACATAAATTTTATTTACTTGGATTGGGAGTTAAATTTTTTTTTTCGTTTTTAGCCAAATTTTTTAGTATCTCCGTTCCGTTGTTTTAAGTTCGTTTCAACTTTTTTTCAACTATTTCTCACCTATTTTATTTTAAAAAATCACCTTTTTTAATGATAAATAGGTATTGTGATGAGTGAATTTTTATCACGATATTTTTGTTAACAGAGAACTGGATTATTAAGTATGTTGGATGTTGAATGTTCGATACGTGGAACAGCAGAGAGTTACGTTGCAAAGGTGAAGGTGCAACACAAACAAAATCCGAGGCTTTTTGAGCCAAGGGTTGTTGATTGTAGATCGTTTGGAATCCAACATTTCGCTGGTAGAGTCACGTACGATGCTTCTGATTTCCTAGGTAAAGGATATGAATATATGTTACACGACACCTAATCAAAACTCCTACCATTCCCATTTCCTTTTTACTTCATAGCCTAGAGATTAATGATTCCTTTATTTTAGATACGAACAAGGATGTGGTGCCTGATGATTTAGTAGCTGTATTTTACAAACATACCTGTAATTTTGGGTTCGCGACACACTTATTTGGAAGTGAATTAAAGGCACTTTATGCAAGTGACACCGTTCCGAGAGGAGTTAGCTTTAGAATATCACCTACGTCACATACTGATCTGTAAGTTACAAATGTTGCTAGTAATTAACATAAGTTTTCCGTATTGCCGCAGAAATTTTCTTATCAAATACTCCTGCTTTTAGATTGAATGGAGATGAGCCAATTTCAACTTTGACTCAGGACTTCCATACCCGATTGGATAATCTTCTGAGGACTTTGGTACATGCAAGACCTCATTTCGTTCGATGTATCAGAAGTAATGCTTCAGAAACACCTATGCATTTGGATAGAGGAGTGGCTATGCGACAAATTAGGTCTCTTCAGGTCCTAGAGACTGTAAACTTAATGGCCGGAGGTACGCTATAAAAAATTTAATCTTATATAATCTCATAATTACGACTGATCTTTTGATTAAACTATACAGTCTAACCTATCTATTTTCAGGATATCCGCATAGGATGAGGTTCAAGGCTTTCAACACTAGGTATCGATTAATCGCCCCCTTCAAGCAATTGCGAAGAGCTGAAGACCAAGCAGTTGAAGACACAAAATTAATCTTGCAAAATGCTCAACAAATGAAGAGCAAATTCGGTGCTAGTACCAGTTGGGCTCTTGGCAAGAGACACATTTTCCTCAGTGAAGGTATTCGACAGCAATTAGAACATCTTAGATCTGAAACCAGAAGAAAAGCTGCCACTGCTATACAGGTATGTGAATATTAATCTATTTCAAAAATGAAGTCAAAAATTCATGTCCTAGGATTTTATTATCTATTAGCAGAAATTTATCCGGCGTTGTGCCGGATTTCAAAAGATTTCAAATGACTTTAAGGAATTCTAAGAGATTATATTTTATTTTATAGAGTTCAATGGGTTTTTAAAAGAGTTCAAAAGAGTTGTCGAAAGGATTTTTCAGAGATTTCTATTGATTTCAGTAGATTTTACTAGATTTCAATGAGGTTTTAAGTGATTTTAAGGAATTTAAAGAGATTTCAAAATATTTCAAGTTATTTTAATGACTTCCAAGGGATTTCAAAACATAGGATTTCAAGATATTTTAAGTAATTTGAAGAAAGTTCAATAGATTTTAAGAGATTTAAGGAGATTTAATTTAATTTAAAGAATTTTAAAGAATTTTAAGGGATTTTAAGGAATTATATATATTTTAAACGATTTCAAAAGATTTTAAATGAATTTAAGGAATTACTAGGTATCCTAGGGTAGTTTAAAGTCTTTTAAAGGTATCGAAAGATAGGTAGATATTTCTTATCGGATTTAATTCATAGACTACATGGAGAGGTTGGAGGGTCCGAAGAAGATGGCCTTTACGAAGAACGAAAATTGGTTTGACCTCTCCTCTCAGTCAGAAGCAAAATTCCCAACCGCCAACTAGTAACACTGGCACCATTCAGAGGAATGTGACTGTTGGATCTATAACCGGAAACGGAGTTCGTCCAAGGCCTCAACCTATCACGGGAACTCCGCCACCAGATCCGTCTGAAAAATGTGCTGATCAGAAAATGATTCAGCAAACTTGCACTCTCTTCGGCCTAGACTTGGTATGTCAAATATATTACAGGTTTTTATCTCCTTTATCATCTCAAAGTTCTTTATCATATCTATATTTTTTTTAGGAACGACCTCCACCTGTTCCTCCAAGTAGATCTTATACGGTTACAGGAAATACAAAGTTAGGCTATCCTCAAACTAGAGTGATGAAGACACCTTTCCCTGGTAAATATTATTCCGTGTCCCAAATTTAAAAAAAAATATTTTTATCTAAAAGTAAATAAGTTTTATTTATGAATCTTTGTTTCTTTTCTTTTTATTTATTTTAGAAGAAGGGGAAGGTGAGGTAGTCCTCTTAAAAGGCGAAACAGTCCTTGTCGTAGGAGCTTCACCTAGACGTGGTCACTTGCTTGTCGAACACAACAACATTACGTTACACGTGCCTTACCAGTTCATGGAGTTAAAACCATGCAACATTAATGTCTAAGCGTTATTTATTTCTCCTCTATTCATCTGAACCAAAAGGTTCGCTGAAACTATTAAATCCATGTACAAAAGAGATTAAGACATCATCATGATTTTGGTGATTACTTTGATATTACGTTTGGTCTAAGTATTATAAAACCTTCTCGTACTCATTATTGCCGATGAATTGCCATAAGGGGTCATTCACAAAATACGTGATATTTTTTTTGCCCCCTTTTCCCCCCTCCCCCTACAATGATAGACCGTGATATTTATTAGACCGCCCTTGAAAAAACGCGTGATAAATTCCCAACCCCTTTCCCTCAACATTATAAAAAAATGCTAAAAAAATTAATTTGTTCTATAATTAATGTAATCATCCAACCATTCCGCTTCTTTTTTATTTTCGTATTTCATAATAATAGCTTTGAAATTTACAAATGAAGTAATTACAGTTAAATTTATAAACAGAAAAATTCCAAGAGTATCACGTATTTTGTGAATGATCCCTAAGATAGTCTTAAAAAGATATATTGTATACGTCCTGAATTTAAAATTAGGATTAAAGTACGAAGCTACTTACTAACCTTCTCAGGTATTTGATTTGAAAATCATTTCATCTTTCAGTGAGAGTCTCACAAATTCGTCCTGGTTTTATGACTGTTGTCTGAAATTTGTTTTTATTTTATATTTTTTATATTTCTTCGTTATACGATTCGCTCAAAAACCAAGATTGGTCTTCCATTTAGGTAGGATCTACCTTTAAGTTAATTTAATTATTGTTAGTGGAAAAATCACAATATGGAAATGATAATTCGTAAGTTATTTTTATTATATTGTTGGAAATTGTAAAATATTTGCTACAACGTTTATTTTAAGTTGTGATTTTTTTACTTGTAAGTTCAGAGGTCTATTGACATGAGAACTCTAAATATGATAGAAACAGATTATATAGGGCGTAAATATTATACTGGTGATGTGAATTTAGAGGGTGCTGCAGCAGATTTATTATCCCTCTTTTTTTTTTTTTATTTCTATACTTCTTTCCAGTTTCTATTTTCTTCTAAGTTCTACATTTCCTCAGTCTATTCTTTTTGAATCATCATTTTCTAATATCTGTGGACCCTATGTAAAAAAAAAGTAGCATAAAAAAGCAATAACATAGTATTCTAAAATTTCAATTTTTACCTGAAAGGTATTAACCAACAGTATTCTCGTCTGTCATTGAATTCTTAGTGCCAATCGCTAAAACGAATCCACCGCACAGTTGATGTGTATGTATGTGCACTTATTCATAATTGTCATTAATATCCTTATCATTATATACTATCATCGTCGCAATTATAATTCCTCCGTAATTATGTCGTACGAAGGTAAAGGTATTTGCTTTGTAGATACAGACACTCGAGTGCAGGCAAACTCTCCGCTATTGAGTGCCATGCTACTCTCAAAAGTAATAAAATTGCGCAATCAAGGGCTTCGAAAGCTCTTGACATTATTTGTACATATCCGTACGCGTTACCTACGTTCGATAAAAAAAGAATTATATTTGAAATAGTTCCGACCACTTCTATATTAAAGTGAATCAATCTTTTTTTTTTTTTTAGTATAAAATTCGATATATTCTATAGTTGCATGAGAGTACTATTAAAAGTATGTTTCTTTAAGATAAAAATTTATAAATGAAATTTGAAACTTTAAAAGTATTGTTTATTTGCTTTAATATACTGGTCTCGATTATTCTATTCATGATAAATTGTAATCTGTATAGTTGGGAAAGATTTTAATTGATAAGGTTATCCAGAAGAACTTGTAAATAATTGGTAACCACTCATTTGGTAATGATAAATATATTTTATAAGATTTATTATATCTGGGGTGTGTCATTATTTATTTACAAACCTTTCAATTTACAGTTTTTCTATTAGGATTGCAAAGGAGATTGCAAAAGGGATAGAAAAAGATACAGATTGATAAAAAGATATAATGAGATTTATGACACTCATTTACTGACCATATCTACTGCTTTCGGAATCTGTCTGACTAAATCGGATTGTACTACTTACTATTACGATTTAAAAAAACGCTAAGGTAATGTAATGTATGGGTGAGGTGCCCCCCCCCCCCTTTGGGGGCCCTACAGGCGCTCAGGCTAAAAGCCTGAGTGCTTATAATTTTTTAGAAAGTGCCTTTAACAGACTTATGATGTCTCACTTTAACTGACCGTATCTACTCGTTTCGGAACGTGTCTGAATGAATCGCCCTATACTACTTATTATTATGATTTTCCAGATAAAAATGCTAGTACATATTTAAAAGAACAAAAACCGATAACTGACGTACGTTTCATCTTCACTGACCGTATCTACTGATTTTGGTATGTGCCTGACTAAACCAGATTTTACTACTTACTATAAAATTTCAAAAAATACTAGTATTATCATTTATGAAAAAGGGCCTTTAACAGACTTATAATGTCCCACTTTGACGGGACGTATTATTTCTCAATTTTACTGACCGTATCTACTGTTTTTAGAATATGTCTGACTAAATCGTTTTTTACTACTTAGTACTGCTTAGTATTTTTAAATGCTAGTATTATATTTCTTGAAAACGAGCCATTAACAGACTTATAATGTCTAACATGGACTGCCTTATCCACTGATTTCGGAATGTGTCTGACTAAATTGACATGATACTACTTATTATTATGATTTTCGAGATAAAAATACTTGTATTTAAATTTAGTAGAGAAACCTTTCATTTACGTATTATTTCTCAGTTTTACTGACCGTATCTACTGTTTTCGAAACATGTCTGACTAAATCGTTTTTTACTACTTACTATTTTTAAATGCTAGGATCATAATTTTTTAAAAGGATCCTTTAACAGACTTATAATGTCTGACATGGGCTGCCTTACCCACTGATTTCGGAACGTGTCTTACTAAATTGACATGCTACTACTTATTATTATGATTTTCGAGATAAAAATACTTGTATTTAAATTTAGTAGAACAAATTTTCATTTACGTATTATTTTTCACTTTTACTGACCGTATCTACTGTTTTCGAAACATGTCTGACTAAATCGTTTTTTACTACTTGCTATTTTTAAATGCTAGGATCATAATTTTTGAAAAGGATCCTTTAACAGACTTATAATGTCTGACATGGGCTGCCTTACCCACTGATTTCGGAACGTGTCTGACTAAATTGACGAGCTACTACTTATTATTATGATTTTCGAGATAAAAATACTTGTATTTAAATTTAGTAGAACAAATTTTCATTTACGTATTATTTTTCACTTTTACTGACCGTATCTACTGTTTTCGAAACATGTCTGACTAAATCGTTTTTTACTACTTGCTATTTTTAAATGCTAGGATCATAATTTTTGAAAAGGATTCTTTAACAGACCCTTAATTTCTGATATAGACTGGCTTATCCACTGGTTTTGGAACGTGTCTGACTAAATCAGCATGCTACTACTTACGATTATGATTAAGTCGGCTTTTGCTACTTAATATTTTATGAAAGTCCGAATTTTTTTTAGAAAAGAGTTAAGTACAGCAAAAGAGATGAAATTGGTAAAGAGATTGAGGAACTTTTTACAGATTGGAAACTGATGCTGATTGATGTTGAGAGGTGGAAATCGAGCTTTTTTCTTTAGATTTGTCATAAATTGTAAGAGAACGAGCTGATCTCGAGTTTTAGATACGAGTTCCGGTTGGCGCAGTGATGCGAGTGACTGGCGACAAATAGCAAGGCGAATGGCATACATACTAGTTTTCACATATGGGAGCCACTCGGTAAGAGCAGCGACTTTCAAACGCTTCAGACGTTTGACGTCAAAGGCGGAAGAAGTCGTGTCGCGTGTCTCTCGAGCCCGACGATACCGACCGTAAAACGGAAATGATGAAATTACGAGCGGTAGTACGAAGTTATAAGCCCCCGTCACCCTCTGCTTCGTCATCCTCTTCGAGGGAAATTCGCTTCCTTTTGCGACGGAATGCAACGAATGGCTTGCACACAAAGTTCTGCACACGTCGCCAAACAGACGAGTGATTTTCCTCTGTTATATGTTCTTCCATAACGTTGACGCGATGTGACGCCTCGTGTACAACGAAACAGGAAACAGGATCTTGATACGTGAAGTGCAATGTTGAAGTCATGCTTTTCCGAGTTAAACAACTCTCGATGTCCCGAGTCATCATATTTTGATCAAAACGTACAGCAGAGAGTTACAGATTTATTACAGAACGTTTGCACTATATAGTTAGAATATCTCTGGAATTGATGTAAAAGAATGTTTCAAGTATTCAAATATTTAAAATTCACTTCAAGTTCCATGGACATTTAGTAGAAATTCCGATCTAATTCCAGAGAAATTTAAGCTACCTTTCTCAGTAATAAATTGTATTTTACTTTTAATTCTGCGAACTCCTTTCCTTTCAAATCCTTTAATTTTCTTACATAGAGAACTATATAAAATAAAATAATATTGGATTTTCTTCAATGCTAGCTATAGAATTTTCCCCTCTTTCTGCTTAGTTCAGGAATCAATAGAAATGTTAATATTAATTAATATTAATGTCAATACTATCATGTTCTAATTTTAGTACGTTCACAAATGTAGAGCAGCAATTATGAAAATGTACTCATGACCTAGTACGAATAGTAAAAAGCTTTTTTGTTTTTCTCACAAAGAAGGAGCTTTCCTATTTTTAAAGAAAAGGATCCACTTATACACGAAAGTATTTTCATTGCTGTAAAAGCTGCCTCGCTCATACGCATTATCGTTAGAAGTGCATGGAAAAATCTCAACCTATATTCTGTGACGGTTTTACTCAGATTTCTACAGCACTATTAACTTTTGTATTGCGGTATGGCTCTTTATGATTCTGATGGTGACACTTTAATGGACACTTTTAGAATAAAGTTAATAGGCACATTTAAGGTAAAGTATTACTTTGAAACCTTTTACCGGAATTGTCTTTTTAAAATCACCGACATAATTTTAATTACCAGAAAAAAAATGATAATGTTTCCCACTTTTATTCTTTCATTGCAAAATTTATAAGCTCAGCCTCGTAATACATATCTGCTTTAAGTTGCAATCTGAAAATAAAAAAATTCATTTTGTCACCTTAATATCGTTGCGCATAATGAAAATTTATTACAGCAAAATTAGAGCACCCTTGAGATGTAAATTGTTTCAATCCCTGATTCATCACTTCACATTCTCCATCGATTTTGGATGCACAGATATTACAATCTCGGTTGGTATCGTGTCTGAAAACCGCAAGTTACAGCAAGCCGAATATTAAATTTCCATCGATTCGACACTTCTGGATAATCAAACCCTTTACATGATGCAACCGCATGGAACATTCAATTAGTCTAAAGTAGATTGGATTATTCTTATGATATTTTGCCGATACAGTCATTCTAAACCAGAACCGTCCATATCTACTGATTTTTGTTTGTTCTTCACTTTGGAGTTCAAATTCAACGTTGAAGCACGAGACTCTAAAACCATTTCCTGGGAAAAATACTGTCTCGTAAAGTATTAAATAAAAATAGCTGGGAGATATTTTAAAATTGAAATGCAAAGAAGACTTAGATAAAGTGAATTTCTTGTATGTTACTTCCTGGAAACTTGACACAAACTCATATTCGATCCACTTTCCCCATGGGAAGTTGTATCTCAATGTAAACACCGCTACATGGAATTTGGCTTAGTTGGAACCCGAATCAACGTCTGACGCGAGATAAGTCGTGTTTTCAATTACGTTAAAGCTTGACGACACACGTGCATATATACAGAAGCGAAAATGGAAAGTGGGAAAGTTTACGCCTGATTTCCTACCAGACTTGCCATTTCCCTCTGAGTATACGCGAAGAGCGTATGCCAGAAAAGCCCAAATGTGCAGTACTGTACCCTCGGGGCACACCTTGTATTCCAAAAATCTCCTCTTGTTTTATAAAAATCGTTCAAGATATTATGTGAGGGAGAAAATATAATCCGTACCCATTAAGATGATTAAATATGTTCGTTTCTGAGTATAAAAAATTTAATTGAAAATGATGATCTATATTTCTTCGATAGAGATAAAATCGCAATTTTTTATAAATATATTTTCTTAAATAAAACAGTCTTTTAATACTTGCAACAGAGGATGTTCATTTTTTATATTTTTTTATGTCACACGATTCTAAAAAAAAATAAATAAAACTAGGATCGCTTTCTCGTGTACGATGAGGCGATCCAAAGAAAACAAAGGCGATGCATATTTAAATTTTATGAGGAAAAGGGTAAAGAAAAATAGAGAAAAATAAAGTAAAGGATTTGTAGCTGTGACACAATAGATTAACGCAGGGAGAGTTGGGGGTCTTGGAGGGTTGCTTCGGCGGCGTTTGCGGATGGGAAGAAATGAATATTAATATCGAGCCACGTGTATTACGGAAGTAAATTCGCCGTGAAATATAAGAGCGGAAACGACGTGTCCTCTTTCACAATTACACCGAGTAAAGACGCCTTTGCTGTTCGTGCAACCACGGTTCTTTGTTGTTCCTACCCTCTGATTAACATCCCATAAATACTTTCAAAATTTGTCCCTTCATACAAAATTTACATCAAACTTTACACAAATCTTTCCCTTAAAAATCTATTTTCACATCTTTCTTCACTCTATAATTTATCATTTACTGATTCTCAAAACTACTTTTATTTTTTGTATTCCATCTATTTCCATCTATTGATTTTGGAATATGGCTGACTAAATCGAATTTAACTACTTATTAATTATGATTTTCAAAAATTTCTTGTATTATAATTTATGAGCAAAAACCTTGAAACACATTTATAATGTCTTACTTCGAATGGGTTTATCTACTGACTGCGAGATGTGTCTGGTTAAATGGGATTTTACTACTTGGTCTGCTGTTTTAACAAAAAAGCTAGTATTATAATTTGTGAGTTTAAAAAGTCCGTAAATGAAAGAGCCATTGGATGCAAAATTGACGTCGCACGTCTACGGGACGCGGTCCTGAAATAATTTAACCGATGATAACGCGAGCACCAACCCTCGTCCGAGTTAACAGCCTGCACAAGCCGTAACGTGGACGTTTCGAAGATTTTAATGGTGCAGCTGTACTAGCCGTAAAAGTATGTCCGTGAGTTCCTGTTGTAAAAACGTTTTTAAAGTCCAAAAAGATCGAGATCGTTTATTACCATTATGACCATACAGCTTTTAATGTAACTTTTATCAAAATATAATATATCATATATCTTATATAATATAATAATAAGAGGATGCTCTTTATTAAAACAAAAGATCGAACATATTTTTAGGTCGTGGCTACGCGTACCAAAATTTCCGTATGTATAGATAATGCGCGTAATGCACGGAAAAAAATAATGTCTTAAAATTGAATACACTGTCGCTGACTCTTGGATATAGAGTTTCATATGACGTCATATCATAAAATTTCAGCGACTTTTCATTAAATAATAGAAGAATTTTATTAAATTGTAGAAAAAAGTGAACACTATTTAATAAAAAGTCGCTGAAATTTTATGATATGAAGTAATATAAAATTCTATATCCAAAAGTCAGCGACAGTGTATTAAATTTTAAGACATTATTTTTTTCCGTGTGATATTTTGTGCAAATATCGGTACGAATAGACACTGCCTAACTTTCAAAGGTTATTAAATTAAATTTGAAATTTTGAAAGCTTGAGAGAAATTTTTTCATTCAAGATATCCTTTGAGAAATTTTGCAATCGTAGTACAATTTCATTAGTCAGCTATCTCCTTTGCCAGAAGAGGGAATGAGAAACTGAGAGGCGTCGCTATATATTTGAAATCCCGCGGGATCGAATGTTACGTGTTAATTAATTCCAGCGTCTTATCCCAAGTACGTCGCCTAATATACCTTTATCCTAATTCTCGAGCGAACAACGTTTCGACACTGTCTGGATTATAGACCTTAGATCCCCATGTCCCAAAATTAAGGAAGTAAAATTACTTTTGAAGCACAACTGTTGTAATTTTTCTATAAAAATACCTTTAAATCAACAAAATTTCCTTCCAATTGAAAAAAGAAGCAATTTTCAGCGCATTTGAGAAGTTGAATGATGATATAAGAGGAGAGAAAGTGGGAGGAGAAGTGTCTATTAGGAAAGTTATGTAGCGGGTGTTTCGAAAGCAGGATTTGATTTAAGGGCGTCTGGAAAGCTTTGGATCCAAAGAGAATCACACGCAAGAACGAGAGAAACTGGAAAAAGTGGGAGAGAGATTCTCGTGCTCCTGTGAAGGGAAGAAGGATCAGAAAAGTTTTGCTGAGCCAATCACAAAGCGGGATATCAGGCTGCCGATAAAAATGACAAAGTCCCGAACTTTTTCCACCCTACGGTGGTGTTCCGTCGCAACTGAAAACCCACTTCCGTCTTCTTCGTATTCCGTCCAATCCCGGAACCCGTCGACTTACGATTTCCCATCCGCAGTTTCCGTTTCCAGTGTCGTTTTCATTTCGATTCTTCTTGAATTTCCAACGATCTCTTCACGAGAATTTATCACCTCGGGACATGAAACTTTAGACGAAGCGGAACAACAGAATCTGTAAAATACGTTCAGATACAGTCAACTCAAATAAAAACTAGATTCACATTTTTATTACTGGCGTTTAAGGAGGCATTTGAATTTACTTGTATTATTTTTATTGTTATTTTTTTTATTTAACTTAGAATTTATAATAAAAATAGCAGAAATTTACCCGGTGTTGCCGTAAAGTGACTTTAAGGAAGTTCAAGGGATTTCATAGAGACTTTAAAGGATTTTAGGATACTTTGAGTGATTTTAGGAAATTTCAAGATCTCTTAAGGGTTTTTATTTTATTTTAAGGAATATCAAAGGGATTGTGATAGATTTCAAGGGATTTTGGAAGACTGAAGAAGACTTTAAAGGGTTTTAAAAAATTTTAAGGAATTTTAAGGTATTTCAAGATATATCAAGTGATTGTAAGGAATTTCAATGTAATTCTAAAGAATTCAAAAGAGTTTAAGGATTTAAAGAGATTTTCAGACATTTTAAGTTATTTAATAAATTTCAAGGAATTTGTAGAGATTTAAAGATATTTAAGTGATTTTAAGAAGAGCCTTTAAGAGATTTACAGAATGATTTTATGGAATATCAAGTGGTTTTAAAGGATTTCAAAATATTTTAAATGATTTCAAAGGATTTTAAATGATTTTAAGGAATTACTAGGAATTCTATGGGATATTAGTCTTTTTTAATGATTTCAAAAGAATTAAAAAAAATTTTAACTGATTTTAAAAAATTGCTAGTTATTCAAAGTGTTTTTAAAAGAATTGCAAAAAATATCTTTAAAAAATCCGCAGGTCAAATTAATGACTCCCTACAAAATTTGGTTCTGATAGACTCAAGGGTGTCGGAACACACACACATAGACATTCAGTTTTCTATACATATAATTATGTAGATTCATCGTTCAAAATAATAAATATAATATACATACATTATAATAATAAAAGGAGGTATAAGAAAGAAAGCAGACAATTAATCTTCTAACCGTTCGTTTATTTGGTAACTTTTAGATACATTAACTCTCATATATCTAAAAAAAAAATAAAAATCAAAGAACTCTTCGTATATGCATATATATAATATTACGCAATATTTATATATATGTATAAATATGTGTACAATATACATAAAGTCAATAATAACTTTGATTCGCTTAAGCAAAGGCTAAATCATTAGAAAAATACATAATTTACGTGCGAATCTCCTTCCTAATCGAAAAAAAAATTTCTCCGAACTCATTGATCGACAAGTTACTCCATTACGAATTTTATGTGTGTATTGTATTTATACATTTTGCGTCTAATCGCGAAAATTCGTTTCAAGTCTTTTCTTTCGTGCACTATTCGCTTTTCGATTTTTATTTACAATACAGCTCGTAGAAAAATTCCCACTTCGTCAAAACGTCACAAATGCTTGACATCAACTATTAAACTATATTTGACAAATATCGATATTCGTTGGGAATTATATTTTTCTTTTCTACACAAGCAAAAAAAAATGACTCGAGTCGATTTGTCGCAAATCTCGCACGGAAGATGATTTAATGGACACACAACAAAGTCAGTGGCGAACTGGATATTTTATTTTGATTCTTGTTTTATTAGAGGAAGCAACTTAAAATGGTCCAAAAATAGGTTCAATATAAATTACTATTTAATTATTCACAGCAAGAAAGTTGCTTCCCTTTAATCAACCGATAAGAATTTTAAAGCGAATAAAAGTTATCGCCCTAGTGAAGAAAAATTTGTCAAGCTAAGTAAACAGTGGAGGAAATGATTTAGAGGATTTTCTTATTTATAGAAAACTGGGTTTGTTCCAACTCTCTTGCTATTTCAATGCTTTCACGGTGACTAAATAATTTAAAATCGGTCGTCGGGGTCAAAGTTTCATTTTAACCTTCTAAATGGCTTTTAAAAATTTCGCAGCAATGGTAAAAACTCTGTGTTATATTTAAAGGGAAAGTCGACTTTAGAGGCTTCTGTTTGCATTTTTGACGACTTTAATACTTATATATAACTTAAGTGTACTAATTTACAACATTATGTACTTTCTGTAAAGAAAGTCGGATCCGGTTCCATGAATTACATTATGCATTCGAGTAAAGTGGTCGATTTACCTTCGGTCGACTTTACTTAGCAACTTTAAAGTGGTATAAATGACGAGGGGCAACAACACGAAGACTTTAAAAAGTTAGATCACTAAGTCGTAAGGCGGAATAAATTTTAATGCCTCGTATGTCACTCTCTTTGAAAAGTTCACCCTGCTGACTTTCCCCTAATGATCTTCTCGATCTTTCAAATAATCGTCGAAAAAAATTCTAAGTAGGTGTAAAGTTGTGTTTTATGCTTTAAACGAAAACAATTATCGGTCTAGAAAACGATAAATGAGAGTTTGAGTCAAGAATTTGTAAAACGATAAAGAAACAGGAATTTTTTTTATCATTCAAGCAAATTGTCATTAGGGTGTAGCGTAAAATACAAATTTTTGAAAATGCCTATTTTTTTCCTTTTTGCCTAAAAAAGAAAAATATAAAGCTTCATGTCGATAAAAAATAAGGCCTAAAATGTTGTGCAATATTATTGTTGTGCAAATTTGAAAATGTGTAGTTCAAAATCAAAAATTGTACAGTCAAAAATTTATTTATTTTATATGAAAAATCTTCAAATTGTACAAATGTGAACTAAAAATTATCATAGAAAGAATAATTTTAGATTAAATATTAAAGCTGTCTATTGCAAGCGTTCAGGATTAAATAACTTCACATTAAGTCATTTAAAATTTAGCAATTCAAAGTGTTTGAGGGATTTTTAAATGTTTCAAAATACTTCAAGGACTTTCGAAGAAATTTTAAAGGATTTTAAAAAATTGGAGGGCTTTTAAGGGATTTTTAAGAATTCAAGCGAATTCATGTGGTTTTAAAATAAATTACAAAAATATGGTAATAATTAATAATGATATGAACCCAGTTCGCCCCTGAAAAAAATGTGTTCATATTCGTTGATATGTCTACTTAGTTATCAGAAAACATTACATTATTGTACGATTTCAGCACGATATGAATCAACCATAAGTAAAGTTGCAACTCCTTTCATTTTGATTTCTGTACTTTCTCCTATTTATACACATGCAAAAACAACTTTACGTCTTCTGATCAATTAACATCCTTTAGAAAATCGTCGCTTCACCGTTTGGGATACACTAAGAAAAAAAGTCATCGAGTTAAAAGCGATTAAAAATCATTAAAAATTACAACATTTTTTTGCCGTAAAAGTAAATGAAAAATAAGCATCCATTTGTTTTGAGTGCGATATAAAAATCATGCTTCAAGGATAATAAAATGAAAAATTTTTTATTCGATTTTACTCGATGACTTTTTTGAACAAAAACGTTGAATTTCATTTTTTATTTCGCTGTGCGTTTTTGATGAGCGATACGATTTATGCAGTTAAACTTTAAATTGCGTAGAGATATGAACCGTATAAAACAACTATCGGGCCCTGCACGCTGGCGATTCTCGAAAAAATCGTTTTGATCAGGGCCTAAAATATTGTATAATACGACACACATTGTGTAGTCTGCATTTAAAAATATGTGGTCAAAATAAAAAAGTGTGCAGTTTACCTAAAAATGATCATAGATAGAATAATTTTAGATTAAAAGTTAAAACTATGTATTAAGTGCGTTCAGTATAGAATAATATCACATTAAGTCATTCAAAATTCGGATATTTTATATTTTTTGAGAAATTATTAACGATTTGAAAATATTTCAAATCATTTCATGGGATTTCAAGAGATTTTAAAGGGTTTTAAAATATTTCAAGGTATTTCATGTGATTTCCAAACCATTGCGAAGAATCAAAGGATTAACAAGAAAATTCAAAGAATTTTGAAAGATATTAGGGATTTTAAAACAAACCTAAAAATATTTTTAATCGCAAGTAATCTTTTGTAATTCCTGTAAATTTTTGGAAATCCCCGAAAAATTTTTGAAAATCTGTGAAAATCTTTTGAAATTCATTGTAATCCCAAAAAATTCCTAAAACTTTCTTTTAATCCCTTGAAATCGATAGACATTTCTCAAAATTCGTTGATTTATCCCAAAATTACTGTACATTTTTTTTATCCCATTAATATCTCATTAAATCCCTTAAAATTTTTAGAAATCCCTTAAAATCTTTCGAAATATTTTTAAAATCTAACGAAATTTTTTTTAAACTTCTAAAAATCCCATGACTTTCTTAGAATCCGCGGATATACCCCAAAATAAATCACTCAAAATACTTGGAAAGCCCTTACAATATTTTAAAATTAGTGTTTTTATCGATACAGTTAAAAAACGATTCTTGGCTTCTCTTTTTACATGTGTAGTGATTGGGGGGGAGGGTGTTATAAAATGTATGTAGTCCGAAATTTAAAACATTTTAGGCCCTGGTTTTGATCCTTTTTATATATTTTTCTTTCTCTTGTTTGGAGATAGATTTATGTAAGAGTCCGACGTTAGTTAACTTGGAAATAAGGAACGCGATAACGTTCGCTTTATCGAGTATTCTCGGCCATTTCGATTCCACTAGGTACCTTTTTTTGACTCCGTTGAGAAAGTTTCACCTCATACCCTTTTCTCTCGCTTTTCTCTTTGCAATATTTTCTAAGAGGGAGAAAGTCACCATAAGTTCCGCTGTAATTACGGCGCACCCGGTAAGTTGAATATGATGATAACGATCGTTAGAGATAGAATACCTATGCATACACTTTTACGTAAATCGAAATCGCCCTACGAAAACTTTCCGAGGAAATTTTTCACTAAGTTTTGCCCTTATGTTGTACGTATAAAAAGTTGGGTAAAAATGTATTCCAAATCTATTAAATATAAACGTTGAAAATCAACTATCTATTTTTTGTATAATGTATATTTTAATTGAGTTTAGTTAACATTAGAAAGTGTCAAAAAATAAAATCTCGATCCAAGCTTCAATTCGAATTTTCGAAAAACAAGATGTTAAAATGTAAAATTCGAAACACGCAAATTAATTTTCTTTAGTAAAAAAGACCAATGTTTTTCCAACAATCGCAATTGATTTAATTTAATCAAATGGTCATGGGTGGACTGAAGGACGTGCCTTTGTCAGTTATTTATAATTATGATAATTTTTAAAAATTTTACCTTCAAGAATCCTAATCTTCAATAATTTTATTTTAGTCTCAAAAAGAATCCTATCATAAGAACTTCTATAGACAGGAAGTCTCGAAGTGAATGTATAATTTAAAAGATATAAAATGAGTTCAAAAAGATTTCAAACATTTTCAAGGGATTTCAAAAGATTTTAGAGAATTGAAGAGATTTCAAGAGATTTACAAAAATTTGAAGATATTTAAATAGAATTGAGAAGAGTTTAACGATTTTCAAGAAGTTGCACCGGGAAAAATGTTTGTTGACCGGGAATTTTTTTCTCTAATTAAAATGGCCTCCTCTCTCGATTCTAAGTAACCGCAAAACTGTAGTGGACAGACTAATACAAATTCAACCAATAGGAGAAGCGAGAATACTGACTTCATGGTGTGAGACTATAAAAAATTCGAGACTTCGAATTTATAGAAGCAGTTTTGATATAACCCAACCCTCCCTTGTCACATCTGTCAAATTCTAGTTAGAATTTATTGTCATTTAATGATTACAGGCCCAGGCGATACTAAATAGAAGAATAAGCCAGACTAATTACTTTGATTCTCGCATTTCTCTTAAGAGAACGTTTAAGTTACCTACAATTTTCAAAATTTGCTTTAAAAAGTTAAACATTATAAAGTCAAAACTGAGAAGTCTTAAAAGTTAAAAATGTGAAATAATAAACTGTACAAATTTTAGGTAATATTCTGAATAATGTAAGGGTATTTCGGAATAGCCAGCGAGCGGGGAACGGTAACAATAATAAATTAGCGACTCAATTTACACAACACATTCTCTCCATACAATTTCCATATCAATTTCGCACTTTCATAATAGTTTTGTCATGCGATTGCACGATCAGGAACGGATCCGGATTTGTGTTTAAGGGCGACCCCAATCTCTCTGAGTTCAGGGGGACAGACTGCCAAAGAGTAGCTTACATCAGGAAATTTAAAGATTCACTTTTACAATACTTTACATCGATCTTTAACAAATGCCCCGTCGTCCTTAGAAAATAGGAGACTCGAAAGTCTCTTTTGTCCAACTTTTCTGATCACTAGGCCAAGCGAGCACCCCTCTACCGATCGGATCCGCCGATGAGCGCTTCTTTTCATTTTTATTTTCATTTTAATCTGTTATAATAATTCGTTAATTATTTTATCGATAATTAGGTTAGTCAGTTACTTAGTTAGGCGCGTTGATTACTAGCGATTTTCGATATATCCCACTCTTTTATTTCATATTCAACTATTATGGATTTCCTCTTATCCACTCCTTTATTAATAATAATCCCCTAATACCCTTCATAGTTTCGAAAATCATTTCCTGGATGGCTTCGAATCGATTATCGTTACAACATTTCTTTCTCTCTCTGACCTTTCTCTTTATTTATACTTTCTTATGTTAAAGTCGTTGGCTCGCGATTGCGATAGCCGGTTCTACAAAGATCACGAGCTTTTCGTTGGGTTAAAATTATATTAAATTATAATAAATTAAATTATATTAAATTAAATTAGAGTATATTATTTGATTGTGAGTTAGTCTAGTAACTATAAAAACCTAGTCAATCCTTTGTTTTTACAAATGAGAACCACTCGCTCCTCCAGATTCTCAAATTCAGACTTCAAAGTTCCAGTTTGATGAGTTATTTTATATAACTAAAATAATTTATGTCAATAATTTATGTTTATGATAATTTTTACAAATTTTATCTTAAAATATCTTAATCTTCAATAATTTAATTTTATCCTTAAAAATAATCCTCTCATAAAAACTGCTTCTTTAAACTGGAAGTATCTAAGTGAGGGTATAATTTTAAGGATATAAAATGAGTTCAAAGGTTTCAAAGACTTAGACTCATTCACTCACTTCGAGACTTCGAGTTTATAGCAGCAATTTCGATGTAATCGCAATCTCTTTTTTATAATAGGATCTTGTGATTTCAAATTCTTACACAAAATAGGGAAAAAAAATTAGATTCATAAAGTGGTTCTCAGCGAATTTGAAAAACAATTGGAAGTAAATTAAATTAATAAAGAAATAATAGGGTAAATTTAAGATTAAATCTTACCTAATATAGGTAGGAGATTAAACTATAAATAAGTTAATTGATTTTAATACAAGAGTGAGGTACGAGTTTTAGGAAAAAGAGACTCAAAATTAAAGGTTTCATCCTCCCCATCGTGATCTTTGACATATTTATTCCTATTTTGAGTCGCAAGGCGGCCTCCCGATCTGTATTAATCGATTTCTTACTTTGCATGATTTATTCATCATTTTTTTTTCCTTTTAGTGTAGAAAAACACTAGTTACAGACCTAGTTGTGTGGGGAGGTAGATCGGGGGCCTCTATCAGGGCCCCCTCGTACCCCTATGCAGTTAATCCGAGGCGATGTATCTTCGCAGAGAGAAAATTATGCAAGACGAAGACTATCGGCTTTGGACAGCTTTCAAGGTCCAACTCCTTTAACAGAAACACAATTAAACAATTGATATCATTCTTGTAAAATATTTTAAATTTTAAAATGAACAAATAAGTATAGTTGGCGTTGAAAAAATTCCAAAAACTTATAAAAATTCATTCATTAGATGTTCTGTTTCAGTAAAGCCGATGCAAAATTTTCTGAGTTTTTTCAATTACCCGAGTTCTCAAGTCTACAGCGTCATTAAAAGTTTTGTTATTAGAATTTTTAACAAGGAAGAGAACTTTAGTGAAGATTTTCCTATTTGTTCCAATCTATGTGTTGATTCATTTTATTCAAATGAAAACTAAGTTGAGTAAAGTTAAAGATTTTACGAAACTCGAGTTTTATTACGAAAATAATTACATATATCTGATCCAATTTAGAAAAAAAAACGCTTTTGAATTTATTTTAGAGACCTGCGATTTGAAATTGAAAATTAAATTTCTAAATGATTTACTTACAATTTCACCATCTTCACCGCCAAAGTCAAGCCACAGGAGTCTGGCTCCATCATCAGCTGACATTTTTAATTTATCAAAAGACCTTCGCCACAGTGGAGTAGGTGGCGAACCAGGACTGACGCCAGATCCACCAACTCCTCTTGCTCCAGCTGCATAAAGGGTGAAACCATCCTCATGGTTCACAATTAGTTGACAAGCTCTGCCCTGCCAGACACATCCTACAGAAAACACACAAGGAGATTCTGATTTACTTATATCTCTGGAACTTTTATTTCAATATGATAAACCGATACACTTCTTCAAAATTAACACTATTAAAAAATAAAATCTACTTTATCAGTATAAAAATCCTTTCATTATTGATGTTAATCATTCCCAGATTCTTTAAAATTCTCGAGAGATTTTTAGAGATCTATTGAAATCTTTGAAAAGTTTTTAAAATTACTTTCAACCTTTGGAAAGCTGTTTGAAAACTTTAAATCTTTTATCATTTCGTTAAATTTCATAAAAATCTTGTTAAAACTGTAGAAATTATTCTAAATCACTTTCAATTTTTGGAAATATTTTTTAAATATCTTAAAATATTTGTAAATTTTTTACATTATTTTGACAATTTTTTCAAATCCTTTGAAGTTAATTAAAATTTTGTCAAATTCCATTAAATTCTTTTAAAATCCCTTAAAATTTTGTAAAATCAAATATTGTTGAAACCTTTTTTAAAACTATTAAAAAATATTGACATTTTTTTGAATTATTGAAATCTT
>JAUESH010000015.1:8790149-8801154 GCA_032275165.1 Synergus magnus | reverse complement strand
ATTATCCGAGCCAAAACTCACGAGCCCATGATTATAACAGACACGCCTATAGATGCTTTTGATAAAGTGTCATTAGATACTGTCAGACCATTACCTATTACTCCTGACGGAAATCGACACATTCTTAAAATTCAAGACAATCTAACAAAATATTGTATAGCAGTAGCGATACCGGAAATAACTGCAACAACAATAGCGCATGCTTTAGCCAAAAGTTTGATTAGTCAATATGGCGCCCCAAAATCCATATTAACTGATCGAGGAAGTGCTTTTATAAGCACTCTATTAAGAAAACTATCTAGGATATTCGGAATTAAACAAATCACAACATCTGGATATAGACCTCAGTCGAATGAAGCTTTAGAACGAAGCCATGCTGTATTGATAGATTACGTAAGATCCTATGCAGATAATTATGATGACTGGGATAGGCAATTTTATACCTTTCGCAATTTTTTTCTTATAACACCTCAATTCATGAAGCAACAAAGTTTGCACCTTTTGAATTAATTTTTGGAAAAACTGCGCGAATTCCTAGCTCATTTCCTTTATATGAAAAACTAGAAACTTATGGATCTTATTTAAAGGATCTAATATTGAGATTATCAGAAATTAAAAATATTGCAGCAAGGAATTTAATAAATGCCAAGCAAAGATCTAAAGAGATCTACGACCAAAAATTAAACTCATTTCCCGGAAAAATCGGACATGGCGTATACGTAAAAAGAGAAGCAAAAACTAATAAACTAGACAGTAAAAGTCACGGACCCTATAAAATAGTAAACATGTTAGATAAACGTAACGCTATTTTAGAAACCCCCGACGGAACGCAATTTCAGAAACATTTAGACAAACTGAAACTCGTCTACATTTGATTCAATTAACCAATAAAAACTATTCTTTTTACAGGTGATAAGCATGGCTGAATCGATCGTGCTGAGCAAACTTCCTAAGGGACAAATATATGCAAATACCATACATCCAAAAGGAGACGTATCAGTTCTAAAATACGCAAAAGGACCTTTGGAAGAATTAGTTGCAGAATATGATTTCTCGAAACCATCATATACCTTACAACATACAGAGGGACCGCCCCATAATAGAAAGTTTTTTGTTAAATGCGTAGAGGATTTAGTACGTGGAAATATATTCATTCAAATGAGCGAGGGAGAAGACAGGATCCGCGAAGCTGAGCATGAAGCTGCGAGAAAAATCCTGTTAGAACTAGAAAGCATTTATTTTTTTAGCGAAGAAAATAATGTAAACGGCGAAATCGAAGACACTTATGTAATCTGTTTGGACAATGAAACAACAGTCCTAATTAAATTATACAAGTGGGAAAATTGTTGCGAATATTGCTATCTACGAGGACATGTAATGACACAATGTACAAAACAGATAAAAAGAAACAAGCACCTAACTGAATCAAACAATGTTACAGAGGAGGAATTTTGGGGTCCTTTAGAAGAATCAACTAATTCTAATTTAATTTATTTGCCCCTTTAATTGATTGTTGATTTGGAGCAATTGTGCCTCCGATTAAGGCTCCTAAAGTATTCTTGTAATGTACAACAAGCTTGATTCTTTTTATTACATTTTCCATCGAAACAATCATATATCCCCGATAATTTTGATAATCATTTTAACTCTTATAATTATTACAACTTTAGAGTAATATTCTCAGAACAACAACTCCTTAAATGACTGTATCTGCGAAGATTATACGTTAATGTATATAAAAATATAATCTTTATGCATAAATCTTTAAATATTATAACTGACTTATGATAATGGTTTGAAATAATTATAAGCTAAAAATATGTATAATAAACTATAATCTATATTCAATAAATACATAATACACAAACAAATTTTGAAGTAAAATTAAAACGCGTCCACGAACATGATTCCAAGGAACATCGAGAGTAGCAAGTGCAGCCTTCATTTCCAAAAGTTCATGTTTATTTACAACAAGCTGTCCTTGAGTAGTTTTCCATCCAGTGGCTTTCCACTGTCTATCTTCTTTGTTTCACAATTGATGAGAAATTGGGAATCGGTGTTAATTTTTGTTTTTCAATTCCTGCTTTTGAGTTTGTAATGCGGCCAAGTTCACCGCCTGGATAATCACCATGTTTTGTAATCACCTCTTACATACTAACTTTTGTAAAGAAAGACGAAAGAAATAAGGGAGGGGATATGGTGGTCGCCTTCTTCTTTCCTCTTTCTTTATTTCTTTACAGGTAAATAAAGGAAACCACACAATATAATTTTACAACATTTATTAATATATTTTTCACTGTGCAGAAACAGAACTGATGGATTTACTCTCTATAAAATGGAAATTGTGGCTGCCTCTTTTATTCTCATGTACCATAGGAAGTCCGGCCTTGTACGAGATCCAACCTCTAATGGGAAATACTGGCCTTTTCTACGAGAAGATGGAATCATTGCGACTGACTCAAACATATTGGAGAATCGTCATATATTTGGACATCGGAAATTTCAGCCGTCAATTTCACTACAACGATATTCTACAAGATATCAACAACACCTATCAAACCTGCTTCCAGAAAGCTGCAATGAAGGAGGACTGCCGAAATTTAGCAAAACTCGATACTTTAACAACCAAGCTCAACAGAATAAAATCTGAACACGAACATCTACAAAGAATACTTGAAGAAATCCAGTATTACAAACCAGAAATTAATACTCCACCTAGAACCATAAAAAAGCGAAGAGTTCCAATACTTGGATTCATAGGATCAATTCTAGGGCCTGTAGTTGGATTGCTTACTTTAGAAGATGGCGAAGAATACACTAATTCTATCAACGAACTTCATGAAAGACAAAACAATCTCAGTAGAATTATGAGACAACAAACTCATATAATTGGAGCTGAATTTCAACATTTTCACGAAGAATTACACACAAAAAACTCAGAAATTCAAAAACTCCAAGAAATTCTTAATGAAACTATAAGAAACACAAATACGTGAAAAAGTATGGGACAATGTACTATACTTTAGATCCTTGAGACTATGGGCTTCAAATGTCGAAGATAAATGCGATCATCTGTACAATACTTTAGTTAAATTCACTAAAATTGTATTGAACGCCCGAGAAAAGAAAGTACATCCAGCAATAATTTCTAATCACCTTCTTCAAGAAATAATAACAGAAATACATGCTGAATCAGGAAATTATGAATTTCCAATACCTAGCGCACACGTAAAAGCAGAAGATTTACACCAAATAGGAAAGGCTGATGTTGGTTATCACTCCAAAAGATTATTAATATCTATTGACATCCCCCTTCTTGAAAGAACGATCTATCAGTTATATAAAATGCACCCGTATCCAGTTTATCAAAATTTAATTGGAAATATAACTGGAGCAGCTTACATATTACCTAAATAACCTTTTATCGCCTTATCTATTGATGATCAAAAATACTTTCTTGCAAATCAAAAATATCACGAATCCTGCACAAAAACCATGTATCATACCATTTGCGAAACGACACAACCTATATATTCAACTTCAACAAGCTCATCCTGTGAAATTTCACTATTAATAAAACTAACTATTGAAGCTTTCCAAAAATGTGACGTAAGAATTAGTCTAGGAGATAATACATTTTGGACACAAATTTCGTCGATACAAGCCTGGTTATATTCCACAAAAAGGCCAGAATTAATCAGTATTAATTGCCCAAACCAAAACACAGAACGAGGATACATATCTAATTCTGGAATCCTAAGACTAAGAACCGGATACACTGCAAGAATTAAAACTACGACCATAACTGGAATAAGTGTTTATAAAAATAATGAAGAATATATATATATATATATCCCAGAAATCTCATTAAATTTAGCCAATATATCGACTGTAATTGCCGAATTTCCAGAATTTCCTAATATTCAAATTCGAGAATGGCAAAAACAACCAACTAAAAACTGGAAGGATCTGCATAACGGAGAATCATTAAATAAAATTGAGGACCAATTAATAGAATACGAACAACAACAACATTATCATAAATTAAAAAACCACTCAATTATTGACAAATCATTTGGACTTTCTCTAATTATATTGTTAACAAAAATATATTGTGGAAGAAAACTAATCATGAAAACTTATCAAAAATTCAAAATCAGCTCCATAAAGCCACAAAAAGATGATAATGTAGAAATGAAACTCGAGCCCCTGTTAGCTAGTGACACATCTAAACCACAGTGCAGCCACAAGAAGATTCTGCCAACTCCACAGGCGCGCATCCCAGTTACCAGCATCCGAATAGCATAAAACCTATCCTTCCGAAATTCATCGAGGACGATGAATACTTTTAAGGAGGGAGGACAGGAATTCTAAAAATTCAATTTCAATTTCAATTTTAAAATGAAAATACATTAATCCGACAAAATGGCGAAGGAAGAAAGATCTGCAACAGACGAAGAAACCATGGTTGCCGCTAATCATGATGGAACCCACTCTGATTACATGCAACGGATCATCGTACTCTAAGAGCCCACCTACATTGTAAAGAAACGCCTCTATCAAGATAACTACATTCCGACAAAATGGCGTATAATTATTTTCAACGCGGCAGAAGGAATCGCAGGCCCGTACTTCAGAGAAGCGATATTAAGAAATCATCAATACATTTTATCAAATTAAACGGTCAACGTAAATTTATAGATCAATATGTATTAAGAAGAATTTATCAATGATGACGCATATTATTCTTTCGCATATTATAGTTAGCAAATTGCGATTCACATAAAGAAGTTATAAAATAATAAGAAGTCAAGGCAGTTAAACTGATAACACTTGTGATTTAATTACTTTAATATACACACAAAAAAAAAAAAAAACATGTTATCAATTTAAGGACAAAAATTTATATATAAATTTTATTAAAGTAAATTGTTACAACATAAAATATAAAATAATAATTTTGTCAAAATTCGATACACACACTAAAAAGTAACTTAAAAATTGTGCTTTATTTAATTTCTTACCATGAAAATCTAAGATATGCCCTAGTTCAACAAAAATTTCAACATAAATAGATGAAAAACAATTACAGAATTGAAAAATAAAGATAAATTAACACAAATGATTAAATATAGTTCTGATTAGATAAAAAAAAAAATTTTTTTTGCTCGAATCTTCAGATAAATCGCCTCACTCTTCTAAATTTACCTCAAGCCACACTATTTCTTGTTTTGGCACTGAAAAAAATTAGTAAAATATATAGTAAATGGATAAAGTGTAAGTAATGATTAGTAATAATAGATAATAACCTTCATAATCATGGAGAGTGGTTCCACATTTGCATTGAACTACTTGAGCTGTCATGTTCACATATCGCCCACAAAGACAAAAATTGTTGCTGGTACCTCGCTCACTGAAAACAAAAAGAAAAACAAAATACCATCTGAAAAGAACAGAATATGATACGAGTATATACGGATTACTTACCCCAAGCAGATTGATGAATCATGAGTGCAATTATGAAACGTTGGACCAGAAATCGGATAGACATGACGACATATTATGTCATTCAAATCCATCTCATGTGAGTAAGTAGCCTCCCTGGCTTGATGTAATTCCTGGAGCTGAAGAGGATTTAGAGATGAAGAAGTGTTGATGCAGCGAGGATATTTTCTAGGACGGCCTCTTTTGCGGATTGAACCCCCGTTGTTTTTGGAAGAAGCTGTTGCTGAACCAGAATCCATTATGTCTTGTAGAATTTTTTGTACTGATGAAAAATGAGCCAATCCAGTCCCCAGATTCACAAGCTCCGATAAAAAAAGGTTGAGAAGAAACCTACGCGGTCTTGTAGACCCCGTAGTTCTCACTGAAAACAAAAAACTAATTAATGACAGAAATGATTGAAGAAAATGAGAAGTTTTCACTAAATAAAAGAAAGAAGGACGCACACATTCATTCAGAAGCTACAAAAAAATCCACGTGGCTCAAACTCCTTATGTTTTTAAGATCTCTTTTTTTAATTCCAAAGTAGACACTTGAAAGAGAACACCCCAACGTCTATAATCTAATCCTTGTACCAACACAAAGTCGCTTTCAGAAATGCTGTCACTGATTATGTTGCGACATAAATCAGTGAAGACCTGTATTGCATCAACAGGTCGCACTTTCCAAAATGCGATTTGGAAGATACCTAAGGATTCCTCCACTCTGTTGAGACGTTTAGACACACTATCAGTTTTAGAGATGGCTGAACTGAAAGCCCTTGAAGAAGCAGTTTCAACACTTTCACTAAGTACTTCTTCAGAAGCAGAATCGAGAAGCGACTAATCAAATTCACAAACAGCCTGATCAAAACTTAAAACCTCAGAATTCGCGTCACTATTCGAAGTCATCATAACGATTGTCACATTCAGACTGAAGATCAAGATAAAAGGAGTTTCTACAGATCAAAGAAATTAAAAGCTCAGCATTAATGACTCTTACCTGGTTCCCTTGATTCTGCAGAACCCACGTGTAAACATAGTGGAATATTATTCTCCACACAAAAATCTTCATAAGACACGGTAACAGCACTTGATGTACATGAATTGTTAACGTAGACAAATTTTTATATCATGCCATAAGAAGTGGGCATTTGGTCCATAGCATGCATAAAAGAGAACAAAGCAAAGAAGATAAAGTTACACTTACCTAATGAATCATGAATAACACTTTGTAACAATCAGAGAATTAAAACTCGCGTCACAATTGGTAGATCTTCTATTTGTAATAATATGTGGATGCGCTCTAAGTTTTAATAATATACATTAATTCATAGTCGTTAAGCAAAACTTGCTATGAGAAGAAATTTTGATTCAAAATTCTATTAAAGAAATAATTCTTTTCATAGTGAAATTGGAGTAAAAAGTCTTGTCTTTCAGCGAGATCTATCATAAGAAAAGAATAAATTATCATTTACTATTAAAATTAATAATAAAATTCATCGAGAACGATGAATAATTCTAAGGAGGGAGGACTGTTACATCCGTATTATTTAAACTTTTAATTAATTACATTATATCCATAAGAGGTAATTGTTCGCATGATAAAACGCGCTCAATAAGAGGATCTGTAATTAAGCGCGACGAATGACAAATGCACAACGGTCGATAAAGTGGCAAGAGCTACGTGAGTGAAACAGCCAACAATTAAAAGTTTAAATAATGCTAATAACACAAAAATATCTTATAAAAAAAGAAAAGAACATTTATTTCTTGCGAAAAGATCAACTATATCATATATACCATAAGAAAAGATTAGTAATATTTAATTAAAATACATTGTAAAGCGAAAAGAGATGTAAATGCATAATAATGCATTCTCATCTAACATAATAAGTTTAAGAATTAAGGAAGACAAAAGAAGAGGTTGTTAAATTGTTGTAAAGGGACATGTTCATTAATCCTGAGCGGTGTAAAATCACTATAATAATATTATTAATCATAGTTCGTACGTGACCGTTGCATGGGTGGCTTGTACGCGACCGTTGCATGGGTAGCTTGTACGTGACCGTTGCACGGGTAGCTTGCACGTGACCATTGCAAGGGGTCCCTACCACTATGATTTCTGCCGTATAAAAGCCCCAGATTTACCCCTGGTGGTTGTCATTTGTTTCCAAGCAGTTGAACTGTTAACTTCATCTCTTAATTGAGTCATTTCGACCGGGCAAGCCGTCCTTTAAAGCGTCGTGGATTGTAATCAGTTATATAGTCTCTGTAAAAGTGAACAAAGTCCCTTCGGCTCAACGTTAGTACGGTCGTTGAT
The DNA here is from genome assembly GCA_032275165.1 of Synergus magnus. NCBI lineage: Eukaryota > Metazoa > Arthropoda > Insecta > Hymenoptera > Cynipidae > Synergus > Synergus magnus. Next base: position 8,793,351 of record JAUESH010000015.1, on the reverse strand, counting down.
TAAATCGGTTCCGAATAAATTTCCGCTGTGTTAAAATTCGGAAAAGAACTTACGAGTGGATTCGATCTCTGCCAATGGTTCGTGTATCGCTCGATCAATAAGTGGATTACCTCCAGAAATTGCATCCCTTATTCTAACAACCTAACTCTGCGAGAGGACCCTGCCGTAGTCCTCCGATTCATAGAGACGCAAGCGACAATCCTTACTTCTTCTCTTGTCCTCAGTTAAGAGGTAGAGTAAGTTTTACTTTATTAATTATTTTACTGTATTCGATTTTCACGTTTTAATTGCTCAAATAAAAATTAAGTAACCTTTTTATATATTACTTATTTTAATAACACTATCCCCATAGGATAGAGAAGTGACAACGATCCCATAAATATTTGATCAGACTTTACCAATCTAATCTAATCAGCTACTTTCGCCTTCTTTAAATAAAGTAAAATTGTTACTTTATACCAAAGCCTTCGCATAAAGCTTGAGGGATTGAGAGGTATTGTGATGGATTGGGTTAGATTGAGAGAGATTGGGAGGGATTGAGCGAGATTGGGAGAGACTGTGAGGGATTGAAAGGGATTGGGTGCGACAGTGAGGGATTAGGAGGGATTGGGTGTGATTGGGAGAGATTGGGGGGGATTGGGTGTGATTGAGATGGATTGAGAGGAATTGGGAGAGATTGTGTGTGATTGAGGAGGATTGGGAAGGATTGAGAGGTATTGGGAGGGATTGGGAGAGATTGAGAGTGATTGGGCGGGATTGACAGGGATTGCGAGGAATAGGGAGGGATTGTGTGGGATTGTGTACGATTGAGGGATTGGGAGGGACTAAGCGGTATTGGGAGAGATTGGGACGGACTGAGAGTGATTGGGTGGGATTGGGAACGATAGGAAGGGATTGAGCGGTATTGGCAGAGATTGGGACGGATTGAGAGTGATTGGGTGGGATTGGGTGTGTTCGGGAGGGATTGAGAGGGATTGGGAGGGATTGAGAGAGATTGCGAGAGTTTGGGAGGGATTGGGAGGAATTGGGAGGGATTGGGTGGGATTGGGAGAGACTGTGAGGGATTGAAAGGGATTGGGAGCGACTGTGAATGATTAGGAGGTATTGGGAGGGATTGATAGGGATTGGACGGGATTGAGAGTGACTGGGTGTGATCGAGGGGGATTCGGAGGGATTGAGAGAGATTGCGAGGAATTGAGAGGGATTTGGAGGGATAGGGAGGGATTGGGTGGAATTGAGACGGATTGTGTGGGATTGAAAGGAATTGGGAGCGGTTGGGAGGGATTGGGAGGGATCGAGAGGGTTTGGGAGAGATTGAGAGGGATTCGGAGAGACTGGGAGGAATTGATAGGTATCGAGAGGGATTGGGAAAGATTGGGAAGGATTAGGAGGGATTGGGAGAGATTGGAATTGATTGAGAATGATTGGGAGAGATTGGAGTGATTGAGAGTGATTGGGTTGGATCGGGAGGGATTGAGTGAGATTGGGCTGGATTGAGAGATTGGTTGGGATTGGGAGGGACTGGGAGGGATTGGAAGAGATTGCGATGGATTGTAAGGGATTGGTAGCGACTGCGATGGATTGGGGGGGATTGAGATGTATTGAGATTTATTGGGAGAGATTGTGAGGGATTGAAAGGGATTTAAAAATGCTGTCTTTGCATCATATTGATAAACACACATATTATCCTTACCTGCAATAAATAATAGAATTCTGAAAGTATTTTATCTTATCACAGAAGCAAATACTTCATCAGAGTCCACCCCATATTTCTGTGAAAAACCTTGTGCTACTAGTCTTGCTTTGTATTTTGGCTTGCCTCCGTTCACACATTGTTTGATCTTGCACACCCATTTACAACACATTATTTTTCTATCCTTTGGTGGTTAAACTAGAGTCAAAGTTTTATTTTTCTTGAGTGAATCCATCTCTTCTTTCGCTGCATCTTTCCATTTATGCTTGTTGGCACTGCACATTGCTTCCCTTACATTCCTTGGTTCTTCATCTATTTGCATGGCTAAATTTAACCCTGCCATATACCTGTCAGGTGGAACTCCAATATTACTTCTTGTAGATCGTCTAAGTTCGTTTCCTTTAGGATCTTCTTCTACATCCTCATATTCACTGCTAGATGAATCATCCAGATGATTGGGAGGGATTGCAATGTACTGGGAGCGACTGTGAGGGATTAGGAGGTATTGGGTGGGATTGGGAGGGACCGGTTAAAATGGGGTGGATTGGGTGGGATTAAGATGGAGTGAGAGAGATTGTGAGGGACTGAGAGGGTTTGGGAGGGATTGGGAGGGATTCAGAGTGTTTGCGAGGTATAGGGAGGGACTGAGAGGGATTGAGAGGGATTGAGTGGGATTTGGAGTGATAGGGTGGAATTGGGTGAGATCGGGAGGGATTGAGAGAGATTGTGAGGGATTGAGTGATTGCTGACAGCTTCTCCGTAAAATTTAAACAGATATCCTCTATTAGATTTTCTGTCAATCTTATTCTGCGCTCTATCTGCATCTGCAAACCCTAATAATCTTCCTGCATGATCGCCTTGTTCATTTCCTAGCTTCAATTATAATTCTCTTGTTCCTTTTATATATCTCGCTACCCGTTTTGCCTCGTTCCAATCCACCTTGGTAGGTCCAACGTTGTGTTGACTTAATATAGATATACTTGCCGCGATATCAGGAATTGTGTTTACTTCTACGTAAAGCAATTTTCCGATGAACTGTCTGTACAACTAGTTGCTCTTCATTGGCTTATCATCCTCTCGTAGTTTTAGATATCCTGGATCCAGCGGGATTTTCGATGGTTTCGCATTCTGAAGTCCCACGGGCGTCAGCATCTTATCTATGTATTGAGGTTGACTGATTTAAAAAATTGCCTCTGTTACTTGTTCAATTTTTATTCCAAGTTAGTGGCTAATTTTCCCCAAATTCGTCAGCTGAAATTTGCTTCCTAAAACTTCAGCTATCTGCAATATTTTTTATTTTTTCTTGCTGGCAATTACAAGGTTATCTAAGTACGTGTTGAGCTAGATTAATCCACCCTCAACACTCTTTATGTACAAGCAGGGGTCTGCTTTACCTTGAATGAAACATTGTTCTTGCAAAATATTATCAATATTTTCATTCCATGCCTTGGCTGATTGTTTTAGACAGTATAAACACTTGTTCAATTTACATACCCAATTCTGCTTTCC
>JAUESH010000015.1:8774118-8790049 GCA_032275165.1 Synergus magnus | reverse complement strand
ATATCTAGCTGTTTTAGCTAAATTTGCCATCTAGAAATTATCTAGGTAAATTAGCTAGATAATTTTTAGATGGCAAGATAGATATTTTAGGCAACACAGCTAAAAATTTAGGTAACACAGCTATATTTTCTTGGAATTAGGAAATCCAGTGATACGTTTAGTCGGGACAGCTAAACCATTTTTTCAGCGTACAAATAAACTTCATTTTCAAAATCAATTGAATCGCGCGCATGTATTTATGCTAGTTATGTGGAATAATCTTTTTTAATTTAAACGCTGAAAAATAAAATGTATAGGCTCTTAATTTAACCATGATTCACACGATATTTTTTCAAAATCTATCTCCAGAGAATTTGTTAGAGATGATGTAGTAAAGTTGATGATAGACTAGACGATACCTAATAGTTTTAGACCATAATAGTTTTCGCATAACAGTCACGGGTACATTACGTATATATATAAAGGTACTATAACTTGGCGAGTGGATGACAACTCAATTTCAAGTTGAGTCTGACGTGCTCGCGTGCACTTCAAACTTCGCGCCCCCATTGGACTGTACAGGAATGTATGAATACCTTTATACATGCATATATACATAATATGTATATGTATATGTACCTTTATAAGTATGAGCCGCGATAGATAGGTGCACAAGGTCGACAGGGAGCTTTACGGTTCATCACTGTTCATGCAAACTATACCATAAGCGTCTGCTCCACAGAGCATGATGTAGATATATACGTTGATACGTGTACAGTTGCGTGAGAAAGTTTCCCACGCAAACTGTTACGTCAGAGGTTAATAATTACGAAAGCCTGAAGTTAGTCGCTACAAATTTCGTTTGGTAATTTGTTTTCAACTTCCGGCTGCACTTTAGTTACCTTTCACGATTAAATGCTCTTGCATTATTTTAACATTTCCTCTAAAACAATCCCAGTTTCACGGAATTGCACTAGCCCTAGATTTTAAACCTAATATTTTTTACAGTCCTTTGTGATTTAAAATATATTTATTCATGCAAAAAAATATTCAGACAGGATTCAACTAAGAAGCCTTTTACATATTTAAAGTAGTATATTGTTTCCATGAGTTCAAGAAGACAAGTTTTAATTACTTTTAATTTGTAAAGGCCAAGTAATTGAAATATTACTGCCATTATCTTACAACATAATAAAAAATACACTTTTTCGGAAACTATTTCAATAATCTACTTCAGGGTACAAAAAATGAAATAAAAAACTAGGATAAATAGGGACCAAATTTAATCCCAGCTTGAAAACACCTCAATATGAAACCTGTACTGGCAGAGTTTAAATTAATTTTCATAGTACGATTCAAAGTTTAAATTGGTATGCCAATTTGTCAGCACGTCGTTCGCAGAAAAACAATTATGCCAAAGCTTTTTAATTATAACAAACTTCGGTATATATTTTGAGTTATTCGGAATTATCAATATAACAATATTTCTCGAATTATTGAGACTAGTTCTTTTGAAGCAAGTTGAGAGGTCATCAATTTTCATTAAATGAATTCAGTTTCAGACATTAATGTCTGAAAGGGGCCTTAAATATTTCATGGCCAATTTTCCGGCGATTTTCATCCCCCCCCATGTGGCGCGTTTTTCCATTGTGTGGCACTAGCCCTCCCCCTCGTCTCTAAACGAGCCACGTGGTTTATTCAAGGCCCCAAAGCGTTATAATAGTATTAATTAAAAATCTTACTCGAAATCCTGGTTAAAAAAAATCAAAATTTTGATCCTTACGATAACCAAATCTGCTGATTTTTCTGTATTTTTACTTTTGTGAGAAAACATATTTTCAGGGCCTAAAATGTTGTGAGTTACGAAACACTTTCTGTAGTCCTAGTTTCAAACTGTGCAGTCGAAAGTAAAAATGTGTAAAAATTATCATAAAAAGAATAATTTTAGAGAAAAATTTGAAATTGTATGTTTACAGCGTTCACGATTAAATAACTTTACATACACTGATAAAATTGGTTTAGCTGTCCCAACTAAGACGTACCGCTGGATTTCGTAATTCCAAAAAAATATAGCTGTTTTAGCTAAATTTGCCATCTAGAAATTATCTAGGTAAATTAGCTAGATAATTTCTACATGGCAAAATTTAGCTAAAACAGCTAGATATTTAGGCAACACAGCTAGTTCAGGTAACAGGGACAACTAAACCATTTTTTTTCAGTGTTGAGTTATTCAAGATTCGACACCTTTATGGTTTCAAAGAGATTTTAAAGGATTTAAAAATATTTTAAGGTTTTTCACCGGATTGTTAAAGATTTAAAGGGATTTAAAGGGATTTAAAAGGTCGATGGGTAGTTGGGGAGGGGGGGGATACTAAAAGTGTGTAATAATCAAAAATTGAAAATATTTCAGTCCCTGGCTAATTCGAACTTATTACGATTAGAAAAAACGCATTTGAAATAACGGAATGTATTTAACAATCTATGTGAATTGGATCCAGTTTTTAATTATTTTTCAACCCTTTCGCATCTACTCTATTCAGCCGCAGAAAAAGAAACTTCGTTTATTCATCTTGGGAAGATACGATCGAAGCTCAACTTTATTGAAAACTAGGAGATTAGTGGAAAGCGGATGCTGGCTTACCTTTGGGACATCTCCATTTAATTATTTCGTTTTGCGAAGAGGTGGCAAGGGTTTGTGAAACTTTAGACGAGAAATGGGACAAGAGGGCTGCAAAGGGGGCTTAGAGGGGTGAGAGGGGGTAAGGGAAAAGTACTCAATGTGCGGCCAGGATAATCTAAATAGTGAAATGCCGGGACGGAGAGAAAAGGTAGGACTGTCGTTAAGTCAAGGTGGCAAAGTTACCTCTCAAAGGGCCCATTTAATTGCAGTCGCTCGCGGCAGATACCAAAGTTCGTTTAATTAACGAAATAATGACGCAGCGTCGCTCCCTCAACTCAGCCGCTCATTCGTCCAGGGCAATCGACTCGCTTTTACTGCCTTACCTTGCCTTGTTTTCTCTATATAAGTCTATACCTACCTGTAGGAATGTTTGTGTGTGTATTCGCGCAAAACTTCCACCCACTTCGGACTTTCTCAGGTTGGAGTTAAAATTGATTTCCTCGCTGATGATACCATCTGCTTTAATCTTTTGTTATTTCTCAAGGACTCTTGTTCAACTTGCAAATAAATAAAAATGAAGTATTGAAATAAAAAATTCTTTATTTTTTTCATTCATAAAACTACGAAAAAGTTATAGATTTATTACTATAACTCATGAAATCCCTTAAAATTCCATGAAGTCTGGTAAACTACCTTAAAATGTCACAAAAACCCAACACAATATTTTATGGGATTTTGAATGAATTCAAGAAATGTCAAGCGATTTTACGAAACTTAAAAGGAACTCATGGGATTTTAAAGAAATTTTAAGGGATTTTATAAGATTCATTCCGTTATTAGTTAGGGTATTAAAACCCTGTTCCCACTTACATTATAAATTTTTAAATCAACTAAAATTTCGCGGTTTAAACAAAATACAAACTTTTATAAGACCGACGTGCAATGATATATTTGATATCATTTCCAAAAAATTCAGCGAGTTATCTTCTTTAGTCGTTAAATAGCGACGACACAGTTTATCATTTGCCCTTAAAATCAAAATGTGTGATATGAGAATAGCCTGCTGTTTTCTTGATCGCCTCCTCGGCAATTTTCAGCATTACACGCCAATTGTAATTTCTCGACAATGCATACACTAAACAAATTGTTCGAGAACAGACTAAAACGATGTCTGAGTACTCAGGTCGTACCTCCATTAGAAATTCATCCTGTATATCGCCTAAAGTGGGTTCTCACAGTCACTTACAGTGGTTTAAGTGAGTGTGAATATACACAAACATGCTTACAATACATTATTCCTGTTTAATGGTGTACTTTGACTAGCCATCCGCTGTGCTCGCTTCCCTTGCGTGAAAGTGCGATACGAAATCCCTTTACTTCCAAGGGAAATGGTGTAAGAGAAAAAGGAGAAGAGTCAAAAATAGTAAAATAGTGATAGAAAGAAAGACAGAAAGATACAAAAATGAGAAAAGCATGCACAGAGAAAGATCCACGAATTGCTTGTAAAAAAAAAGATTATAAAAAATTAAAAAAAAAATGATAAAGAATAGCTCTCATAAAGATATTAATTTTTATTGAATTGATTGAACCAAGTGGACAAGTGGTCATTTTTTTATAGCCATTCAATGCAGATGTGCTCGCCTGTTTTTTATCGCGTAATAACATTCAGGCGGATCACAGGTTTAAAATCGATGTGTACACCTACTACAATAAATTTCAACCCATTTGCTGCAGCCTTTCGAACTTCCTCTACTGGCGACATGATTTCATCAATTACTTGCACACCAAAAACTGAAAAATTGTTTAGGTGAAAAGCCTCCTTTGACGTTTTTTACTTTAAAAGCATTGACTATTGCGTTATGGATATTGGTTTAGAATACATTGAGTTTCATGGCAATAATGTGAATAAATGAATTTTAGCTAGTATTTTCAATTTTATTTATTTTCTGTTGCAGAAAATAAAGAACTGTAAACTAATTTAAAAAATACTTATTTTTATAAACTGACAATATTATATGCGCGCAAGAAACATTGCTTGGAAATTATTAATATTCAAATACAAAAAAGATACGAAATTACAGAATTTCAATTGGAACTTCAAAAATGTTAGGAAAAGGTAGAAAATATATCTTTACACGTTGGTCTTCTCATTAAATTTTAATTACTTTTAAAATTTGTAATGTAAGTGGAAGCAGGGCAATGAGGAAAAGATTCATCCACTGCTCTCTGCTGCCCAAAATATATTTTATTTTTTTATCCACGAGAAAGTTGGCGGAAAATATATGGCTAAAGTCACGCCTTCTATTTGCCCTTAATTAGCAGGAAAAGGTCCAGCAGTAAGCATCAAAATTCAGAATCAGTGTAAACAATCAAATTTTGAGTATTTTCAGTGATTTTTGAAAGTTGACTTCAAAATTTTATTAAATATTAACTTTCTTCATAACTTCCGTAGTTCAAAAATTTAATAATCAAACTGCAAATGAAAATCCTGCAAACTCGAATAACAGGAAATTTGATAAGAGAGAAACAAGCCCTTGGTCGTTAAAATTGGACCAACTGTACTCCTTGAATCCTGTGCATAGTTAGGGGAACATGAGCAATTAAATTAAAAGTTTCGAGTTACAACACTCCACGAGTATACAAACTCGGAAATTCGCGCTTGATTTAATGCTTACTATATCCATCGACATTTGATATATATTCCCATGTGAAGAAAGAACAAATGTATAACAAGTTAAATTCTGTAGAATAAAACGTATTGTAATTTAAAAATAAAATCCTGCTCGCTACATAATAATGTCAAAAATTTAATCTCAGCACAGAAATTAAATCCAATGGGGAAGAACAAATGTATAAAAAGTTAAATTTTGTAGAATAAAACGTATTATAATTGAAAAATAAAATTCTGCTCGCTGCATAATAATATCAAAATTTAATCTCAGCACAAAAGTTAAATCCGGTGGAGAAGCATTGAAATAAAAGGTAATATGAGTTAAATGTGAATGCAAAAAATTGAAGAATATGAATGTAAGGGATTTTACGCTCTCGGTTATACATATATAATATACGCGGGAAATTCTCTTAAAAGATAATTATCAGAAAAGTTCATTGTGATATGTAATTACTAGGTTATATTCCCGGAAGCAGTTGCTTTCAGCAAAAACATTTAATGCGAAAGAGAAGATTTGGAATCTCTATTGAAGTACGTGTGCACTCATGCCCAAAGAACACAAACTTCTACTTTATGCCGACGAGCAGTGGCGTATGCTTCTCAATATGAAAAATTTCACACGAGAACATTTTATTCACCTTCTCTTAATTAATTTCATACTTAAAATGCTTGAAATGCTTTCTATTTCTTTAGCAAATTCATCATATTGAAAAAAAATTAAAACTTTCAGTATCTTTTATGTTAATTTCAAAAGACGTGACGCCTACCCGTAATTTTAAAAAGTGGCGCTTTTCTTTGGGATTTTAAAACGTATCAGATTGGGTTCTAACAAGTGGGAAAAGAATAATATTTTCAGAGAAGATTTCCCCTGACTGTGTGATAGCTGAACACTTCAGGGCTATTCAGAGTAAAAATCTTTGTAATGTTGAGAGTCCTGGAAAAATGTTCGTTCCAGCTAATATTCTGGCTTTACGGATCAACTGCCGTCTGCATTACGATTTCAAACTCGCAGCTTAAAGCAGCGAAAGCATTCTAAAAAGCTCTCGATTATCTCCAGGAGCGAAAGCTCATTTTCCGTATACTCGAATCCCCTTACTCCCCCCCCCACCTTCCTCTTACACACCTTTTTCGCAAAGCGGGACGTTCGTTCTGTTGAGATATTACGCTACCTCTCTAGAATTTGTATAATTTACTCTGAATACAAGATCCAAAATAACAGATTATGTATTATCTTTCATTAATTCAACTGAAAAGCTCTTTTTGTTTATAAACTGTTCAAATTTAGTGCGAGTTAAAAGAAGAATCCTTGCTAATCCCCACGAAACGATTTTCACTCATTTATTTGTTTATAACAACTTCAATAAATTTTTTAACATTTACGTGGCTATTTTGGAAATTTTTTTTTGATAGTTGCTCCACTGATTCTATGTGTTTTCCAATGAATCATAATATTGAATACTGGCATGAGAATTGTCTTCTGAATGTCAATTTATCCACGGACGTTATTTTTTGCCCACTGTGCGGTGCTGAATTTCAGGAATTTCCAGCATTTTTATTATTTTTATTTTCTTTTTAAACTAAAAAATTCTTCATTTTCACCCTCTATTGCAGACTTTATGAAACCAACTTTTAAAGAATCTTTAATATCTTGTGAGACAAGCTTTAATCGTTTTATTTGAATATTATAAATAACTTCTAGATTAAGCAACACATTCTTGGACTTCCTGTAAAGCTGAAGTTCTGCAGGGAGCTACCGAAATTAATTTGTCATGAAAAATTCGTTCCTGAAAAACCGCCTGAATGGAAAAGAAATGTATAAAAATAAATGAAGATTAAATTTTATATAACCCTTGTTTCCAACCCCCTCATCCAAACATTTTCTAAATTACAAAAAAATGAACCATTTTGGGAACTTATTATGTAACCTTTCACTGAAACTGTGAATAGGACGTCAATGTAAAGACAGATTGTTACAAACTTGGGTGTTTCTTCGACCATAGATCCCTCTTCGAGGTTTGAGTGTTTCAATTTATCAAAGGTCCACGCAAACAGGAACAATGATATAACTTTGATAAAGGAAAACGAATCCCTTGTCAGAATCGAAAACGGGATTCACGTTTGAGACAGCAAGACATTCGCAAAGGTTATCCATCAAAATTTATATCTAAAACAACAAAATTCGAAAGAAAAAATAATTGGATGAAATGGAAAATACATTTAAAAATGCAAAGAATTATTTTCAATGCAAATGAATCAATATTTTAACACTATTTCGAGTTTAAAATGCAATCAATACAAAAATTGTTGATTTGAACGTTCAGACCTTCAACCACATTGTATGATTCTCAATTTTGAGAAATAAGCGGGTTTTACTATCTTTTCTGAAAAAGATTTATCTAGAGTAGAAGTATACTGAAAAAGGGGTATAGGAAGGGGTAAGTGAGGGCTTCCTTCCTTATCGCGTGCGAGAAAGGTAAAGACTTACAGAGCTAGTTCCTGAAGCGGCAACAAATCGCCATTGTTCCTACACAATGTAAAACGTTTGAAATTCTTTTATGACCGAGATCACGGGGACTTATGAGACGAAAAACGTGGAAGAATGGATGTCAGTCTCGTTATCGCTTCGTCTCTTGTTCTTTATTTCCTTCCATATATGCCACAATAGTTTGTGCTTTAGTACACCCGGCGCTTGTCTCTTTCACTGAAGAGCGAAAAAGTTCAGAATTGCCAGAAATAAACCTCATGATCTTCTTCATTATTTCTCACAAAGCAGAAGTAAAACACACTCTTTGCAATTAATTTGTCTTTCTCGTTTAACGAAAAATATAACATCATAATAGTATATTATGCACGAAGGGGAGAAGAGGGACTCTTTTACTATTTGGGACTTTTTAATCCATAAGGACCAAAAAATCTACTTTTGTCCCTACTAAAAAGTCTACTTTTTAGTCCCTAGAGAGTTTTAGCGAGGGACATTTTACTCCCTAGGGAGTGAAAAGTACACGCAGAAAACAGTTTCTTTGAATCAAAGAAGCATTTCTTTGATATACGATCAAAGGAAAAATTTTTTTGAATTAAAAAAAGATTTTTTGTTTCAAAGAAATTTTTTCTTTGACCACATATCAAAGAAATGTTTCTTTGATTCAAAGAAACATCTTTCTGAGTGTACTTTTTAGTCCTTAGGTGAAAAGTAGATTAATAGACATGAAAAACAACTGAAATTATGCATGTGTTATAAACATTATTTTATTTATTATTTGGAATAAAGAACTAAAAAAGAATTTATTAAAAATTTTCGAAAGCTTTTTGAGGTCGTGAGAGGTTCTTTTTGACTTGAAAGCTTTTATTCTCTCGACATACAGGAAAGTCGACCACTGTTTGAGAGCTATCTGATCTTTCTTTCGCAGACTTCCGTTTTATTTTCTGTGTGAGAAAATAAGTCTAAGAGAAGGAGGATACTGAAAACCTGTTACCATGGGAGCGTACACGAGGTGCCCCTTAAGCTACTTATACGCCTCCGTAAGCCGTCTGCACACCCTGTGGTCGATTCAAGACGTAAACTTCGTATTTCCAATTCAAACGACATTTCCGATCCAGTCGACACTTTTTGAGTATTTAGGTCTGACTGGCCAACATCTCAGAAACTCACCTTCAAAAGTAATATTTACTATTGCTAAAAACTATCATCTAATGATCGAAGGGCCCCAAATATTTATCTGATCAGAATTCACTCATGATATCTATTTAAAATGTCAGACATGAAACTACTTCCCCTTTAATTCATTTGAATTTTATCTGCATTCAAGTATCCATTAAAGCTTCAAGAGTAAGCTCTCATTTCAACTATTAATTGTTTGCAATCTCTCTAAAGTTTTAATTGGTGAGAAAAAACCTATAAAAGAAAAATATTTCATAATTTTACAGACTTTTGCCAATAAAATAAATTTAGAGCTCCACGTAATTGGCAAAAGGCGGATAGCTCCGCTGATCAGGATGTGAGAGCAGGGAATTTATTTGATTTATCTGCCGAGTTTCACGCACAGTGGTAATGCCGAATTTCATTCGTTGTAAATAACATCCTTTAAACGGAAATCGGCCACGGAGGGTCTCATGCAACAAAATGCAATATGCAAATAAATTTTTCAATCCTGATATAAATCACTTCTTTATTTCTGATGCAAATAAATATATCATTTATAATATAAATCTAGAGAATCAGTTTTGAAAACTCAAGCTCGTTGACTTTAAATCTACATATAAATCATGAAAAATTATTCTTCCTCATTTCCCCTCTTCTTTTTTTAGTGTCAATGAGACTGATTTCAGGCAAACGGCTCATGTTTATGGAGAATGCGTTTCCCGCACAAAATAGCCATTTTCGCGATGCACCGACGATTTATTGCGTTGATTCAGAATAGATAATATGGGATTGCATTCCTCGTTTCATGGGCAGAATGTAAAACAAAATAGGCTAATCTTTAAATAAAATCTGCGTAATGGTTATTGTGAGCTTTCTATTTACAATATTTACATAAAATACATATTTTCACTCTGCTGAGAACCGTTTTTTAACAGAATTAACAATTGAATCATTGATTCGATTAAAAACAGTAAAAAAATTTATAAGCTTCCGTTTTTTTCTTTTTGAAGTTTGTTATCACTAATTCAAAGTTTGTATTATTTTTACGTTTCAATTTAAAATTTATGCACCTGATTAACTATAACTAAACAAATTTAAATAGTATATTAATTATTAATTTTGACAGTAAATCCCGTGAAATCCCTCAAAGCTATACGAAATCCCAATAAGTTTCGTAAAAGTAGTTAGAATTACTGAAAATTCCGCGAAACTTCTTAAAACTATTAAAATCCAATGAAATCCGGCCGAATCCCTTGAAATTTCTTAAAATACCATAAAACCCCGTTTACCTTCGTAAAATCCTTTCTGCTCTTTTGGCATCAATTCCAGTATTGGCGGAAACCTTGCGAGTTTCGAATTTTCTGCCATAAAATATCAAGTTTCGTATGTTTGAAAATAAATTATTTTTCGTTATTCGTTAATTTTCAAAACTTTAGACTCATCTACAGCGTGTATAATATTGCTATTTTGATATAATATTTTTCCATCAAATCATTGTAAATATTCTTAGAAAAAATGTAGGACAATTAAAAAAGAGGCTCTTGCAATAACCTATTCTCGAAATGATAATTATCCCCTCGGTTAGAATTGCACTTTGCGAGATAGGAATAATCAGTTAAGTCTTCTTTTTTCCGCGGTTATGTTTGCACACCTATTAAAGCCACAATTCAGAATGAGCACCTCTGATTAGAAAGCAGAGGGTGTGGCTTGACGACAATACTGTCTGGCTGTTAACATCTCGGCTCACCCTCTCGAGAATCCGTTTCTGGGTACTTTCCTTTATAACGTAACCATCCCCCCTCTCGCCATTTTATTCCATCTTCCCATCAACCCTTTCTTCTCACTTGTGCATCATAGGTTCATCGGCATTCCGCCAGCTTCTCGCCTTCATTCAGTTACTCGTGTTACGACCCGTTTTTCAAACACTACCTTCATGGAATTGAGGTACCATATAAAAGTCTCCAATTTATTTTCATTTTAGAGAGGTAGGAAATTCTAAAATTTACACTTTCTAACTTAATATTCCGCTCTTCAAATGATTAAGAATTCCTTAGAAGGAAATTATATTGTAATTAATTAATCAACTTCCTTTGCCAATTTGAATCCAGCCAACTTATTCAAAAATATAAAGGTACTTTTCACTTCCTAGAGATTCAGAAATACTTTTTACTTTTTGAGTACTTTTTAGTCCCTAAGGAGTAAGAAGTACTAAAAAAAAGTCGAAAATTTTGCATAATTAAAAATATTTTTGTAGCACATGCATGATTTCAGCTGTTTTTCATGCTTATGAAGCGGGGCTAAAGTTTTACTTTTTTCACTCCTAAGGACTAAAAAGTTACTCATTGCAACTTGTATAGAAAACATAAACTCGCCAAAAATGTTCCTCCTCTTCCTCTTGGTGCATAATATACTATTCTAATGCTACAAATATCATTTATACAGTTATTATATTATATTTGTATTGTTAATTAACATCGTTAATTAGATAATAAGTATTTTTAAACGATTATGACTTCCGATAACAAAAAATATATATATTTTTTTTTTCATTTTGGAGATTGCAACTGAAATAATAAGAAATCAGAAAGTTCATCGGAGACTTGAAGTTTAAGTTCCATCATCTTTCGAGTTTCCCACACGAAGATTATCGCCATGTCAAACCGCAAAGATGGAAGATCCAAAAGTCGCACGTTCTGAACTAAGTTTAGCTTTTAATCTCCCTTAGCTCTTACTTTTTGCGGATCACCTCCTCCTCCTGTTTAAATTAATCCCCCGATATCGAGAACGAGTCATTTCTAATCGATCGTAAACTTTCATTAAACAAATATCTTCTGCCATTCATTCTGATTGTCTCTTATTTATGCAAAAATATACCTCCATCAGATTATTCTTTTTTAAAAGATTTACATATAAATACAGAAAAATGTATACCAATCCAAAATGAGCAATTCGTTTTAATATAAAGAATATCATTATTCAAGTGGTACAAATTGATAGAGATTATAATATACATTAACAGCTTTTGTAAAAAAATATCAAAGGAAGTGTATTACACGCTAGCCAGTCGTTAACACGAATTTTGATTTGCACAAATCGTGCTCAAGATAAATTTTTCAACCATTGTCGATTATCGTCGCGTGTTTTTTTTTTAATCGAGATTTAAAAGAAAAGGCTTTTCTCTTAAAGAGAAAACTTTTCAGAGCTAAACTAATTTGCAGTTACAAACAATATTTCCAATGAGCCAGAAAGAAAATAAAAATGTTTGAATGCTTTTCTTCTAGTCCTGCGATTCTTTTGTTCACCTTTTCTCAGCTTGTTTTCTTCCCTTTTTTAAAGCACCTGATTTCCCTCGAACATAATTTTCCAAGAATCTGATCGACTGTAGTTCCACAGGACTTCGAGGACTTCCTCTCTATTTTCTCGTTTTGCGCTTCGATGGCGGTCCAAATCTCGTCTCACTTTTGTAAATCCCAACGAGGAAAGACTCGAGCATTTCGTCGAGCCAAATGTCGATATTACATTTTCTACACGAATTTCAACAAAGTCTTCCTCTAAATTATTGATATTGTTATGAATGCTTAATTCTTTAATTACAATTGTTTACATTTGAAGATCTTAAATATTTACACTACGGGTCAGAATTGTGGGACCCTGTTTTTCTATGATCGTTTAAGTTTTCATACATTTAATTATATTAATGACAAAATTTTTCCTATTAAGTAGATTAATTGCTGTTAACATTCTGCTTCAAATAATTCCAGGATGAAGTCAATTTTTCAAGAAACGTCAAATTTCAATGTTTTATAAAAATAAACTTTCGAAATAATGAAAATTTTTTTAATTTCTTGAGCTTTTCTTATCTGCATTGTGCAAAGGCTTGTGAAATCTATAGAAATCTCTAGAAAATCTTTTTGATAACTCTTTTGAACCCTTTTAAAAATTCCTTGAAATTTCTTGAAAATTCTTTAAAATCAAATACATAAAAATCTCTTAAAATCCCAGGCAAATCGGGGTAAATTTCTGCTCCTTTGACATAATTAAATTTAAGAGAACTGAACGATTATTGCAAAACAGCAGGTGATCTCTAATTTTTAATTTTCTCTCCTTCATGTCTTAACGCACCTAAAAATATTTTTCATCCTTTTAATCTAGCATTTATTGCATTCCATAAAATCCTCCCGAAACAAATAAACTATTATTAAACAAATAAACTGTACAAAATTTGAAATCGTCTCATAAAATGAGCGACGGAAGCTCTTTTACAAAACTGCAAAATAATTGCGTTTTCCCTGGAAGCTAGTGAGATTTTGAGCAGTTAATAATGTGGCTTGATGTTCATATGTCGTAACATTTAGAGTTTTAGTGAAATGGGAATGAGTATTGAGTAAACAAAAGCACTCAGCATTTATTCGGAGAAAGTAAACAAACGACAGAGTTATTTCCACTAACATAAGTACCTATAATGTACCTGCCATTGAAATTTAATGTTACAACCTGCGGCCCATATTGTATCCAGAAATGTACATACTGTTTGAAATGTACAGGAGAGGCGAGCAAATTCGAAACGTCAGCGTGTCGAGGTTTATTGTGAAAGCTCGCTTTTATGACGTTTAGACCTTCAAAAATGCATTAAGCCCACATAAAGAGATACAAAACAGACTGACAGAGCACGTCGACGTGCGCAACGTCGCCTTACAACGCCGATGGACCATCGAATTCTAAAACTCTTTCACCTACCGTGTGTTGGATCAAGAAAGAATTCAACTGCCTTCTGTTATTCCTATTTTTAGCACGAGAGGAGTGAAAACTTTTTTATAAAATCATAATAAAGATTACATATAATACTAGCATTTTTTGAAAATCGTAATAATAAGTAGTAAAATCCTGTTTTATTCAGGCACATCCCAAAATCAGTAGATACGGTAGGGTCAGTAAAAGTGACAGATTAAAAGTCAGTTAAAGATGTTTCTACTAAAAAAATACTAGCGTTTTTACCTCGAAAATCATAATAATAATTAGTAAAATCCAATTTATCCATACATTGACTAAAATCAGTAGATATGGACAGTTAAGGTGGGACATTATGTGTGTTGAAGATTTTTTTTTCTAAATTATAGTAATACTAGAATTTTGAAATCATAATAGTGAGTAGTAAAATCCGCTTTATTCAGACACATCACGAGATCAGTAGATACGGTTAGTAAAGGTGAGAGACTATAAATCTGTTAAAGGTTCTTTTTCTTAAATCACATCTATCAAAAATTCAGATTTATGAATTCTGATGATGCATTCGAGCGAGATTTGATAAGAAAAAAAACCAGATCGATATTTTTTTTCGAACAAAATCAAGACAATCTCGAAAATTTATTTATTTAAAAATAATTTATACAGAATTTGTAAACACTATTATGAACCTTATAATTTAAGTCTTCTAGATAAATAATTTTAGTAGCAATATAACTTCTAGTCACAAAATTTTCCACGATAAAAATTTTAAAGCAGGTTATAAAACCGTGATGCATAAGAAATATAAGGAATATGGGAATGTCAATATTTTAAAAATTAATTTTTGTCATTTACTTTTTCGATTTTTTTGTGTCTGTTATTTCGGATCTTATTTTCCTCTTGTTACGTAAAAAAGAAAATTTTCAAAATGAAAATAACCTAGTCGTTTAAAATTTGTATGTGACAGTTCGAAAAAGTCAAAAATCTTGCTCGACTTTTCTTGACAATTTCAAGATATTCAAGTGTCTCAAGATTTCAAGAGTTGACAAGCGAGAATCGAAAAGTTCTTGTCTTGTCGTGCATCACTAATGTATTCAAAGTAAATGATGATTTTTTAATAAAAATATCAGAACCATTTTGCTGGAAACCAATAAAATGATGTTCCACATCATTAATTTGTGATTCAGCCTCTACCTATTAAGCTCTCGTTAGAAAAATGCGAGTGGCTGTTTACGTGCGAGAAACGAGAGAGCTCGTAAACGAAACGATAGCGCGAACCAGCAAAATTAAGAATCAGTATTATATGCGTACACCTACACATCTACATGGCTCCCACATTCACAGAATTCATTTTTATATGAAATCGGAAGCCGATAAAGGTACGGCAGTAGCTCTACAGTGCTTAGAAATGCATTAGACAAATGCAATAGCCGGACATTTTACGAGCGTAGATTTTCCAAAAAGAATCCTGTCGTAAAAAAATGCTGCTATAAGCTGAAAGTCGTGAAATGAGTGTGTAATTTTAAGGATATAAAATGAGTTCGACAAAATTTCAAAAGATTTAAAAGAAAAAATATTTTAAGATATTTCAAAAGATTTTAGAGAAATCAATAGATTTAAAGAGATTTAACAGATTTTTAAGAATTAATAAAAAATTTCAAAGAAATATCGAAAGGCTTTGAGTGATTAATCTTTCAAATTCTTTTGAAATTCCTTAACAATCCAATAAAATCACTTGAAATCACTTGAAATCTCTTGAAATCCTTTCAGATGTCTTGATATCTTTGACACCTCTTGAAAATCCTTAAATTCTTTGGAATTCTTTTAAAATTCCCTGAAATTCTTTAATATCATTTTAAATCCCTTGAAATACTTAAAAATATTTTGAAAATCTTGAAAATTTCGAAACGCTTTGAATTCTTTTGAAATCCTTCTATTTAAATCCTTTAAAAGCATTCTAAATGTCTTTAAGTTGTTTAAAATACATATTTCGAAATCTCTTCAAATCACTTAAAATGTCTTGATATATCTTGAAAATCCTTTTAAATCTTTGGAATTGTATGAAAGTCCTTTAAAATTCTTTAATATCATTTAAGATCCCTTGAAATATTTAAAAAATATTTTTAAATTACTTGAAAATCCTTAAACTCTTGAAGCGAGAATACCGGCTTTATCTGGTGTGACTCATTTCGAATACTCTCTCTAAACTTGAATCAGTAAAAAATCAGTGAAATTTCACTGATTCCCAGTCAAATTCCACTGTTTCTCAGTGACTCTTTTCTCACGATTTTAATCA
>JAUESH010000015.1:8755641-8769671 GCA_032275165.1 Synergus magnus | reverse complement strand
GGATTTTCACTGATTAAAATCGTGAGAAAAGAGTCACTGAGAATCAGTGAACTTCCACTGATTCAATTTTAGAGAGCTTCTTTCAAATTACGAAGAAAAATATGGGAAAAAATTCAACTCCAGGAGACAACAAAAAAATGGGTGGACATGTAAAAAGAAATGAGGCTTGATATTGTGTTTCTCCTGAAATATCAATTCTTCAAATAACCCTTTTAAATATATTTTTACCCCGATTTAAAAGCTAATAACATCTGAGGTCGAATATCATAAAAGCGACAAAGTCTCTTTACCCTTCGTCCGGCATTTACGAGTAAACTTCTATTCAATTCAGAAGTTCGTTTAAGGCGAGAGGAAAGGGAGTTTCTCCAATGGGGAGATATAAATTGGCGAAAGAGAAGAGAGGACAATGATCTAAGGGTTCTTTCAGGGTGCAATGTTGCTTCAATTTTAGAAGCGAGTAGCTCAAAGCGTTTGAGTATGTCGTTGGCTCTACAGCCTCTTTCGTTTTTTTTTTTTCTTTTTTTTTTCGAGCATATCCAAAAAACTATTCAGTGGACAAATGTTTGTCAACTGGACAACAGCGAACCCTTTCGACTTGGGATACACAATGACTAGCTACAGCGTAACGAATGGCATCCCCACACAACTCTATGTTGTTCAAGTACTCCACCCCAAGTTCCAACTCCAACCCCAAAGCCTACTCTCTCTTTTTCTCTCTCCTATGTCTGTGCCGCACTAACTCTTTGTAGAGAAAACTGTGCCTGTACCTCGAGGCCACTTTGAGGACTTGCATGGGACAAAGAGAAAATAACCAACAATGTCTCTGATAACGGGACATAAACTTCTAGGTGTTATTTTTTGTTTAATTTTTAAACTTTGGCGACTGCGAGTTCATAATTTGAAATAACGAGGGAAATATATCCCAACGTTCCATGGAATTTCTCCGGAATTTGTCTGGAATTTTTGAAGAATTTGGATGAATTGACTTCAGGAAATAAAACTTTATTCAATGCATTCTCCGAGACCTAGTTAAAAACATTAACCCACATCGAGACACCCAGACATGTTTTTGGAAAGGATAGTGCAATGTTTTCCTAAATATACTACCCTAGCCAAAAACATTTTCTCATCTAGATCCCTTATGGTTTTGGAAAAGATAAGATAATACTGTAATAAATATATTACCCTAATCAAGAACATTGACCCATTTTTTTACGTAAACTGAACAAATCGATTTTATGGAAATTGGGATCTGAGATCTTGAGGGCGCCACTGTTCAAAAAATAAACATGGCCGACATAAGTAGGTAATTTTTGAAATAAACACACGTGAGCACAAAATCGTTTTTTTTTTTCAATTTTTAAACTCAGCTTAGTCTAATAAGCACTTTTGAGACAGTAGTGCCCTCAAATTTTCATATCCCAATTTCCATAAATTCGATTTGTTCAGTTTACTTCGAAAAAATAGGTAAAGTTCTTGATTAGTGTAAATACATTAATTATATTATCTTCCGTGTAGAAATTTTCAAACCTGACCCAGATCGAGGATGATAAACCCAATCTGGACCCGGCGAGTAAGAGATCTATACGAGTAAATGTTTTTGACCAGGGTAACATACTTACGAAAATATTTTACTATCCTTTCCAAAACCATAGGTGAGGTCTCGATATGGGTGAATGTTTTTGGTTAAGATAATCTCGATATGAATCAATAGGGGAGTGTCTGAATATGAATCATTGCTTTTAGTTAGGTGATATATTTACCATCTTTAAATTTTTTTTAATTTACCTTTCGTAAAATTTTTGCTCGATCCCACGTGTATTTATTTGAAAATTACCTATTTCTGTCGGGCATCTTTATTTTTTCAATAGTGGCGCGCTTAAGGTTTCAGATCCCAATAGAATCAAGGGGCAATTTTCTTAAGATGTATAATGTGTTTTGGTGGTAGGTCGGAGATTGGTTAGTATAGTTGCTTCTCTTGAAAGCTGCAATGGGAGAGTGCACCTAGCGAGAGAGCAATGTTACGTTTCCTGGCTTAATATTGTTTGTATTGGGTGCTATAAACAATTCAGGAAAGACGGTACTCAGCCAACCGCTCCGCCAAACACAGACAGTTCCGACTATTGGAAACTTTGCTCTATAGGCTCCGAAACCTATAGATCGTATCAAAGTTCTACCAATGCCAAGTAGCAGCCAATTGAATTTTACATTTTCACTTCTGCGGATTTCACTAATTGCTTCCCTTAATTTGAATCTTTGACCACCAAGATTTGTAGCCAGATTTATATAAAGAATGCAAAAATTTCCTAGATGTTAACAAAAATTGGGTTGTAGGACAGATATCGTAAAATTAATCAGTTATTTCCTTTTTAAAACTCACGAATGCCTTGGTTGAAGATCAAGATATTTCTCTCGAACTTACCTGTAACAAAAAACGAGAAGTTTGTGAGCAATACATACAAGTTATAATTATAACTAGCCGAAATTTACGCGCTACAGACGCTACAACATTTTTCAAAAATTTCTCATAATGTCACTTTAAATCTCTTAAAACTCCCTTAAATCTCTTAAAACTCTAAAATCTGTTAAATAAACTATGAAACCTATACGAGTTAAAAGACTGTATTAATAGCATAAATGTCAAATTGAAATAATTACTAAAGAACAGTCAAACTGAAAAAAAAAATTGCAAGACAAAGATACGCGATAAGCGAGCTGAATGTAGGAGCTTCAACGTGGAACTTCCGTGAAATGAAGTAATCGAAAGTTTCAAAAAGAAACCTTAATAGAAAAAAAAGCAAAGGAGTTTCAAAACATTTTAAATTAAAGCAACGAATAAACATAATTAACGTCAGCGGAGGTTCGCACAAAAGGTGGCGGATTCACCGCAGGTGGTGGAAATTTCGGGGAGACGAAAGTAGAGAAAATAAAATAAGAAAGTGACTGAAAAGAAGAAGCAGCACGTCGAGGAAGATATGTACAGAGCTCGAGTTCGAAGCCCAACTCACGTTCCTGGAAACAACAGCCCTCATCTTTTCTCCTCAACATCCCTTATTTCCCTTCGCCCGTCTCCTCGATCAAAAAGCAGAGGAAGTAGATTTAGTCAATGGTGTGGAGGGTGAAAGGACATCTATATTGAAGAGGTTGGAGGAAAAGAAACAGAGTTTCGCGAGGGGTAGGATTTTAAATTGGCCAAGGTTTTTGCGTACCTTTTTCAACCCTCTTAGTAGTCGCCCACTCCTCATTCCACTATTCTATGATTTTGCAGCGATTTCGTAACGCCAGCTCGAAGACGCACTTAAACCCGCATACGAATTGCGAGTAAAACAGAAGAAGAGCCCGTCTGCTTTACGAGGGCTGGTTCTACAGGCTCTTCCAAGAATTGGGTGACGCTTTTTCTTCTTGAGAAATGTCAAATTCGATTATGTCGAAAGAAAAGAGCTTGGTTATTGTTCTTTTTTCTATTGTTTTTTAGAGATTTCTATCACTAAAAAGGAAACCCCCCCTCCCCCCTTACCGAAATTTCCGGTTTCGATCATTTTTAGATATGTTGTAGTACATGGAAAAATTAGACACACGTGTTTTTTATGTGCCAATAAGCACTTTTAAGGGGTGAAAACCACCCTTAAAGTTTAGCTATAAAACTGATTTTTTTATATACATATCTCGGCACATAATGGATATTTCTTAATAAAAACAAATGGAAAATACTCCTTATAAGAAATACGAGACATTGGATGTAGTTATGACCAAAGGGGTTGCAACCCTTATTTTATATTTAAAAAAAAAACTATATTTTTATGAATATTTTCATCATAAAAATCAGGGTATGAACTACAAAAAAATTAAGAGAAACTTAAGAGAAAATAAAAAATTTTCGTTAATAATATCGAATATTTAAGTTGACGTGTTTCAGAATTTTTCGAAAAACTACTCTTAAGTAACGTTAACTACCCCTTAAAATAATGGGCCACATGTATAATGTAAAACCTATCTTTCTTTCTTAAAAAATATTTCACGTGTAAGCTGACGTTTCAATAGTAATTTAAAATTAATGCACCTGATTAATTATAACTATGCAAATGTAAATAGTAGGTATAATAATTATTAATTTTTATAGTAAATTAACTTGGTCTGACTAAAAAGTAATTTTTACTCAAAAAATTATGAAAAGGTTATAATTTGTAAGTAAATATACAACTTTATTTAAATATAAGTAATAATAATCTACAATGTGATCTTAATTCATTTCGCTCATCTTGAGGCTTTTTTTTAATTCTTTTTTTTTAGATTTGTTTTCTACCATTAAGTGACGACTGGTATTATGTTGGTGTTTCAATAATAATTAGAAATTGATGCACCTAATTAATTTTAACTACGCAAACGTAGATAGTCTAGTAATTAAACATTTTATTAGTTAATTAACTCTAGATTGGCTTATACGTCATTTCACCCATAAAACTATCAAAATTTTATAAATTTACTGAAAATACCATAAAATATTCTTAAATCCTTTAAAATACCATTAAGTTAGTTCACATACTTAGAAATACCACCAAATATAAATTATTGGATTAAAAAAATTATTGAATTTCAAACTGGAAGCATGTAATTTTGTATGTTTTTTCGATTTGAATATTATTAATTGTCCTTGCTATGTTTCCCGTGCGCTTTAGCGCGTATAATATTGATAGTATATTAAAATATTTAAATGACTATTTTTTCTCAGATGGAATCCAATTTTGTATGATTTTGAAAGCTCTTTCTTACTCCAATGGCACTTATCTTCTTTGCCTTCTAGGCTCGCCCAACAACACTCATTTTCCTGCTTTCTATTAGTTCTGTTGGTCCCTTTTTATATTTTTTCTCAGTCGTATCCCTTTTTCCTCTGGCATTCATTCCTTTTTTGTAGACCTCGTATCTCTCCCATTTTGTCCCTTGTGCTTTTTGTTCACGTTTTCATTCGCCTGGATTCTCATCATCTCGCTGGCCTGGCCTCAAGATATCCTTAATAAGCTCGTTTATCGCAAGCTCACCGAGCTCGACGTCATTAAGGCCACGAAACGCTAGAATAAAGCGTCTAATAAAGACAAATTGTTTTTCGCCTATACCCCCCCCCCACCGCTTCGCGTCGTTAAACCATTAAAGGCCATTTACTTGAAAAAAAAACTTCAAAATGCATTCTTAAAGTGCAATTTTCCTTTGTGTAAAAAATCACTAGAAATGTCATCACTTTTTACAATCCTTAGTATTATTTCGATAAAGATCTGGAATAATCATTACAATCTATTATTATTATTTATTATTTATTATTATTTATTCTTTTGTCATTGTTATAAAAAAATAGTAATGAATATGATTTTCAGTAGTAGAAACTTTTTTAGTCAGACCAGGTAGATTAAGTTTACATTCCTAAATTAGTCATGTAGATACAGATTGTTGAATGCAGATATTGAAATATGGATCGTATTTATTATTTAAGGAGTCTATCTCAGCTCAGAAGCATGTAATTGAAATCTAAAATTTATAAAGAAATCTGATTCTTGAAGGAAGAATAGAATTATGCAAAATATGTATAAAAGTTCTTTACTATTCTGACATTCAAGAGCTTCACATTAGGCAGATAATGACGTTTAAAAATGCTTTCAAATTACCTAGTCATCGCTGGAATCTGGAATCCTCCAACAGGACGAACGAGAAAAGAATGAGAATAAAAAAATGATGAGAGCACTGGGAAGGTAGATGAAGAATGCTGTATCAAAATTGGCAGAAAAAAGAGGGTTTAGGTACCCCACGGGATTAAGTCCTCGTAAAGTTTTTTCATCGCGATACGAAAACTTACGGTTACGTCGTATTTTTAAATTGTTTATCGATCGATCAAAGTAGAAGACATTTATCAAATCGAGAGCAAAGTTTTCCAGTGAAAGTTTTTAAATTGAAGAAACATTGAAACATCTTTCTAGATTTCGAAATCAGTAGAAAATCTTGGAAAGAAGGTGCGCGAAAATATTCAGTGAGGCGAAAGGTTTAAAGTGGAAGGAACGATTTGAGGTTGAGGGTATTTTAAATTTGTTGGTAGAATACTTTGAGTTAAACTAGAAGAAACAAAGAATCTGAAATAATTTATAAAAATAATTTTCAATAGGTAAATAAAAAATACTAGTTATTGAGAAATTCATTTAAATCTAATGTATCACGTAAGGAGGGGAAACAATGAGGGTAGATTACAGTTAATTATGCCCTCTATTTAGAACTGATTGCACGAGGGTTAGATGAGAGTGATTGAGAATCTACTCTAATAGATAATGGAAGAGGGTTTGTTTTGAAGATAAATTGAAGCACTAATCGTGATACCATGAATAAAAATTCGAAACCTAGACTCAAGATATTCAAATTCTAAATCAGGTTATTTATGAATCAATTAGGGAGAAGGATCATAATAAAAAGAGGCCAAGGGATGTTTTTAAATGAATGGATATAAATTCCCCTGAACAAGAAATATTTAGACAATGGGTGAATATAAATGGTTGGAGAATGAAGATATGAAAAAAATTGAGGTTTTCTTAGCCTTGATAAAGATCCGTCTTTGAAAAAAAGGTTGCTTGTAACTTACAAAAAGTTTTTTTCAACGACTAATAAAACAACTAAATCTTTTATCTCACTTTTTTACAGTTGACCGTTAACCCATTAACTTTTTTATCTACTATAATAAAAGACGCGAAAAAACTAAACTCCAGTGTCATTAACTTCTGGTTAAAAGTAATGTCCTAAAAAGAGTAAAAAAAAGAAAATAAAATAAACCTCAAGAGAGTCGAAAATAGACTGAAATGAGTATAACGCGGTCATTTCAAAAATGTGGGGCGCAAGCCACGAACTGCACATGCACATTACACGGCACATGCACATTGTACATTGCACATTGCACATTGTACACAGCGCCTAACCCAACCTCTATATAAACGAGCGACGCATGATTCGCGAATCTGTCGTACATGTGAACATGAGAGGAGATAGTGTGTATGACGCACACTGTACGTAGGTTCGGATTTACGAGAATGCAAGTAAAGATAGGGGGCACTCTAGGGCAGCTTTCTGACCCCTAGGTCTCTATTAGTGAGACGTCGCGCGCCCAACGTGCAGCAGTAATGCTCTACCGTCCCACTTATTGTAATTTGATTACGTCACGCTCCTTTCCCTGCAGCTTCTACTAGGTCTGCCACCCCCCATGCTGCAGAAGCACCGGCACCATGGATTTTAATGAGATTTCTGCTTGCAGATAATTCCGTTCGATGGCCCCAAAGATAAAGCACCGTATTCTCCTGGCGGCATATGCTATTATCGACGAGGAGGTGTTCTCCCTTTCTTCGTCATTGGTCGCTGAGAGGGAAAATTACTTTTTTGTTTTGTTGCGATAATCGGGAACCAATATAGGCTCAATTACCTGATACGATACAGGCAGCGTGAACAATGACGCGATGAGATTCGTTTACCGTTAAGGGATTAAAGAAAGAATGTGGAAACTGAATTCCTAGGCGAAATTCGCGTGAGAAAATTATAAAGTAATTATTATTACACAGAAAATAGGACTATTAATAAAAATAATGATTATGTTGAATGCGTTCATAGAAATAGTTTTAAAAAATATGCCTTTAAAGGAAGCGAACATTTCTTTCAACGAGAGAAATGCATTTTAAGACAGAGTGCTCTTTTTAAGTAGTATAACACATATTTAGTTAGACATTAGATTGTGACCTGTAATTTAAGATCTTTGTAACCCATACTACTTGATATCCCTTACGGTTAACTTAAAATTACCTATCATACTTAATATCCACCATGGCTGACATTAAATGACCTATACTACTTGAAAACAACTTGCGCCTGACATAAAATCATAGATACTACTTGAAACTCAGAATGACTAATTTAAACTTCCCCAGAATGCTTCAAAACAACTTACCTCTGACTAAAAATAACCTATGCTCTTTCAAATCCACGATGGCTGACTTAAAATGCCCTAGACTAATTGGAAACAACACATGGCTGACTGAAAATGAGATATACTACTGCGTAACTATATTGATGCATTTTAAATTATATATAATATTTGATATCCTTTAGGGTTTACTTTAAGTTACTTGTACTCTTTAACACTATAGATGTCTGACTTAAAATGACTTATACTACTTGAAATCTCTTACGGCTAACTCTTACATCCCATGTAATACATGGCATGTATTTAACTTGTCCCTGTAAATACTAAAAAATTAAATAATAAATGACACCGCGCAGGTCTGACTTTAAACTAATTATTCTACTTCTCATCCGGCTTTTAAGTTTTCTGCTCCCTGGAAAAACATCAAGAAAAGTTGTTCATGGGTGAAAAGTAGGTTATTCGCACTCGAAGGCGATTTATTTTTCAATTGTTTTTCCTTGCCTGCCCTTCACTTAAAGATGTCATTTAAATGTTGCGGCTTATTACCATCCAGGCATTTATTTCCCTTTTCCTTTCATTTCTTTATTCTTCCCTTCTCCCAGTATACAATAAAGTCGCCATTACGTAAGCAATTTAATGGAGAATAATTCCGCGCCGTAAAATATATACCAAAAATCCTTCAACATATTTCTGTATAAAAAATGGTATTTTCTGTGGTTCAAGTCAAGAAGGATTATTCTGAATTATTATTGGAAAAACCGGAATATTAACTTGAAATCTACCTTTCGTAATTTTGGTTCAAGTTTATTGATGAATTTACCTAATCTCCGCAGTGAAGCGAAAGTGAATCGGAAGCGTCAATTCAAGAATCGGAAGTCCTGAATTCAGAACCATGGGGAACACGAGTATCTTGCTCTATCGTGATCCAACAGGGTTATACATGTATCGGGAACATTCTGTCGGACAAGCAAGCCGGAACAAGTTCGACGGGAGGCTGTGGGGGGCCAGACTTTACGTTGCCGTGCCATGAGAAACGAGAGGCGTGAGAGACTGCGGAATGAGAGGAGAGAAGGTGGTAAATGTGGCCATCCCACATCCCACACGCAACATGTTCACCCCGATATCCGTTCATGCGAAAATTCAAACGATGCACCTACACTACATTCGCGATAACGCTCCAGTTGAAAATATCGTTGCTCGCACGAGATCGTCGCACAATCGATAGTCTGCTGAACATTCATGGGCGTCGTCTTTTCCAAATTCTAACTAATATTCACATTGTCATCCTATCTTTTTAGTATGAAGAGAATAATTGAAAACCTTTATCCACAAGAGGCCGCAATTTTCGTCTGACTAGTGTAAACACGTTTCCTTTTCACTTTATCTTCTATTTTCTATTTTCTGTTTTTCATTTTCTATTTTCCACTCTCTGTTCTTCTCTGTCACACTTTCCTGCTTACAACCTCCATTCGTATCTGCATTTTTACTCGCTTCCACTTCCCTTCATCTGCATTTGCATCTGCGCCCGTATCTCGCCAACTCTCTCGCTCTCTTCTCCTCGCGTTAGTCCTCATCGTTTTTCGCTCTAGCTTTCTCTCCATCCCCTTTTTCCCTCCCTCACTCTCACTCTTGTTCAGTTTCTCCTCACTTTTTCACTCCACCCCTTTTACGCTTCTCGCGTAATTATTTCTATCCGCGATTGTGATGCAAATTTTTGCTGTTTTCCCTACCCCCACCGTTTTACGTTGCTCTATGTCTCCCCATTTTACCCACAACTCCCCTCACGGCGTCTCTTCAACTCCATTCGTTTCACCAGCCTTCGTGCTATTCCTGCCAGCCCCGCGATTCATTCGCGCTTTATTGTCGAGACACAGGTCTCTTCACTTTGCGCTTTGCCGGAACACCAAGTTTTACGGCCAAAATTTTTACGCTGGGAACTTTTATTGGCCCTCTCCCCCATACACGCCCCCTAATACTTTCTGAAGAACGTATACTCAGTCTCCTCTTCTTTCTTTTAATTCTAGAGAGAGTTTGGAATTTTTAAACTTGCTTTAAAGACAAAAAGGCAATATGGCCTACAGATAATACTTTCTGTTGACAATAATAAATTACAATGTTCCTATCTACAATTCATATTGAACATCAAATACACAGTTTTCTGAATTGCAGCACCTGTTGCACATTAAGTCGTTCAGAATGAATAATACTTCAATTCAAAAATTATGCTGACAAATAAGAAATTGAAAGTCAGCGTTTTGTTTATACATCACTCCACCAGTACATAGTGCAGTAAATAGGAAATGGGAAATTCATTGACGGAAGTACACGGATGTAATCATTCCCTTTCGAAATCACGGAGCACGCGCCGCTGACGATAATTGAGGATATAGACTGGCGGAGACAGCTAATAGAATGGGGCCTTGCACTTTGCAGGATGGAAAACAATACCTGGTGTCGGCGCTTTCATGGAAATCTTTGTCGGGCATACAGCCGACCCAGCAGTCGCGTCGTGGGCCGCGCCAGAGTATTAAAGAGAGTGGAAGGTGCAATGTATTTTTCCGTAGACGAGTTTCAGCGCTCCTACAGTTTCGGGGAAGAAACTCGGGTATTTCAACGGGAAATTTACTTTCTACAATGCGTCTTCTCTGATATATAAGATAAATAATACCATCTTATTTGATGATCAGAATGTAAAAATAAATTATCTATTATTATTACCTTCTTTACATAGTAATTAATCAAGTAATTAAAAATTTTTAAATACTTTTTGGAATTGAATTTCGGTTTAGTTCCTTTCCCGAAAGTGTAGAAGCGCTGAAACTCGTATACGAAAACATACGTGGGTGAATTGAAAAGTTTCCGACCTGACTAAGAAAGAGCAAAAGTTCAGTCAAGTTTCAATATTCGTCCAATAGATGAGAGTGACAGAAATAGAAAGAGCAAACTTTGATGTCAATCTAGTGATTAGTTAGTTTTTGAGAGCCTTTGAAAGTGAGCTTTTGTCAACGATATGGAGAAATTATAAAAAATAAATATATCGCTCTGTGATAAAATACCTTCATTTGAAAGGTAAAACTCCTACAGAAATTAACTCCGCTTTAATTTCCGTAGGAGTTTTATCTTTCAAATGAAGTTATTTTATCACGGCGCGATACTCCAATTTTTCCATTGTTGATAAACACTACTTGCAAAGGCTCACAAAAACAAACTAATCACTAGATTGACATCAAAGTTTGCTCTTTCTACTTCTTTCACTCTCATCTATTGGACGAATATTGAAACTTGACTGAACTCTTTCTCTTTCTTAGTCAGGTCGGAAACTTTTCAATCTACCCACGTGCATTGCACCTTCCACTCTCTTTAATACTTTCTGGGCCGCGCCAGGGCCGAGATAATGCTTGCAAATCGCATTACATATGCGACGATACATGCTCACCAATCTAACCTATCGCAACACTGCAATACCTAGGTTAACTGAACTCGACACAAACGCAACCCTCAGACAGGCTCAGTCACTTGTTTCTCACATCGTAAACGCACCTCCATCGAATCACACCAGACCCTGATATGCATAGCAGGTGTCTAGAATAACGATCTTCGATAGGGTACCCAAGAAGGTTCGATATACCTCCGAAATGCTATCTGGTTTACCCTGTAAACAAGGCCCATCGAACGGCAGGGCGCGTCATTAGTGGTTGTCGTGTAAACGCTCCCTTACACTTTGGTCAACGTTATTGAAGACCCGCTGCCCTTACGTCATCCCCTATTCCTCCCCCTTACATCCCAACCCTCTTCCCACTACCTCATCTCACATGATGTGCCAGATATATCGATGCGTATGTCTACTAATTTGTATATCAAGGGATAGATGTTGACATTAGGCGAAGTTTGGGAGATTGATATAGGAGAAGGTCGCCTTTGTCCACTGATCTTGTCCCTGAATATATCTTTGGTGGTAACACAACATCGGCTATATTACACTTAATATGAACAAGCTTTGGTCTACCTGATAGTATAATAGGCAAATATGAATTTGTCTATAGGGGAAGGTGGGGCGAGACGGTGCACAAAATTTTTGATGCTAATTGCATTGTAACCTGTAAGAACTTGCAGAAACAAATATAAGTTAAAATTTTCTCCAATTGATCATTTACAAGTTGCACATGGGACATTCTTTTATAAATCATATACCTATTTTGACTTCATCATTTAGAATCACCTGAGAATTTTTTTACGGCTTCTATTGAAGAAATAAACTGACACGTATATAAGGATTTTTGTAGAAAAAATTTTTTTGGAGAAATATGTGAATCCAAACTTTCGATAAAATTCGTTAAAATACTAAATCCTCTTGTACTTAAAAATCATTATCTCCGGTTTTATTAACTGAATCGATTCAGGTTTTTTTTATTACTTACCTTGTTATGTTAGCTTTTCAGATAAATATTTACATAATTTTTATTTGTTAATTAATTTAAAATATTAGCAAATTAATTGTTAAAACAATTATTTCATACTTGCCCCCTCAACGAAAAAAATAGAAAAAAATACTGTAGTATGCGCTATGTCTCAATCGAAAAAGTGCATTTTTTAAATAAGTGGAGACTTTATTACATCGGAAGATATTAATATTAATATTAATATTAATATTTTCGAGCGCGCGTCGTGCTTTGTGCGAATCGCGCGCGCGAAGTTTTCAATCATGTCCGGCTCTAGGCCGCACTAGCCTTCCCCGAGACGCACGGCGCGCGCTCGATAATATTAAATATCTTCTGATGTAATAAAGTCTCCACATTTTTAAAATATGCATTTTTTTGATTGAGACATAGCGCATACTACAGCATTTTTTTCTATTTTTTTCGTTGAGGGGACAAATATGAAAAAATTGTTTAAACAATTAATTTGTTAATATTTTTAGTTAATTAACAAATAAAAATTATGTAAATATTTATCTGAAAAGATAACATAACAAGGTAAGTAATAAAAAAAACCTGAAACGATTCATTTAATAAAACCGGAGATAATGAATTTTAAGTAAAAGAGGATTTAGTATTTTAACGAATTTTATCGAAAGTTTGAATTAACATATTTCTCAAAACAAAAATTTTTTCTACATAAATCCTTATACACGTGTCAGTTTATTTCTTCAATAGAAGCCGTAAAAAAATTCTCAGGTGATTATAAATTATGAAGTCAAAATAGGTGTACGATTTATAAAAGAATATCCCATATATGAGTTATTACACTCGTAAAAATACAGAACTGTATTAGTGGTGTTATTTAAACGTAATTTTGCATTACTAGAGCTTCGATCCTCATCTGTTATGTTTAAAATAAAAATGAGATCGTTAAAAAGTATCGGGGTATTAATCGGTTTCCGGAAACAGTATGGGGTTGGATAGTATAAGCTGCAAACAAGTTCGCAATAACGGAGGACTAATAACCACGTCGCTACTACTCAGCTAGCACACTCGCCACTTTTATCCTTCCATTCTTCTTTTACTACTATACGGAAATAAATAACTTTGCTCGACATTTTTTAATTCAAGTTCATCGTTTGTAATCCAATATCGAATATTACATAGAGAATAATTTAATATTATATTTCGTAAGAGTAGTCAATATCAACTAATTTTCAAAATTAAAAAAGTTTTCATCTTACGAACGTTAGACAAATTTACAGATTTTTTCATATTCATCATTAAATTTGCTCACAGAAGTTTTTTAAATACATCAATTAATTGATCTCATCAAAGTGAACAATTTATATTCTTACAATATTATTGTATCTCTAAAATAAAATAAAATTTTACTGGAATAAACTAAAAAATCAAAAAATGTTTTCAGAATAAAATTTTTTTACAGTTAAAATCATTTTATTAAGTTATATATAAAAATAATATCCCGTGTTTAAAAAAAAAATTTTGTAGTCTTCTATTACTTTCGAATCTGAGATAAAAATGATTAAAAATTGCGAATTCTTCGAGTTTAGTTTTAGAAATATCAAAAGATTTAGTAAGTCAACCTATAAATATATATTTTCATTTAAAAAATGTATTTCATAAAACTATACGTATACACGGAAAAAATAACT
>JAUESH010000015.1:8738095-8755541 GCA_032275165.1 Synergus magnus | reverse complement strand
AAAATATTGAAATGCTCATATTCCCTAAATTTCTTATGCATTAAATCTTCATAACATGATTGAAAATATTTATCGTGAAAAATTTAATAGGCCGAATTTATGTCAAATCATGCAGGCTGCGGATAAAATATGTTTACGAAATTGTCGAGAGACCTATCTTGTCTTGTTTAATTGCATTTTTTATACTGATATTTAAACTTTCTCGTGTAGTCACATTAAATATCGTGAGTTTGTTATCCTTATCTCGTTTTACTGCTCTTCATATATATAGAGAAATAGAATGAGTGCAAATATATAAGGTCTCCCAAAATTTTTTAAGTCACTGTATTAAAAAAATTCTCTCAAAATCAACTATACGTCCTCTTATAAAAAATGCGAGTTACTTCAGGCATTCTTTTTTTAACGTTAGCTCTTTTACTTATTTCTGTGGGTAAGTAAATTTAAAGGAATAATATAACTTTAATTAAAATTTTTTTATTTAATATAATACTTTTCCTCCGGTGTACTTGCAAGATGCTTTACTTCTCGGTGAATGTGACTTTAATAACTTAAGGATTAACGTTCTTCAATTTTATCCCCACTTACAGAATCCCCTAATCCTGGCAGACACCGTATTTTTCCGGAGATAGTTCCTGCTCTTTTACCAAACTATTATGTTCTTGATAATGGTAGACTTTTTAGTGTTGAACATCCTGATGCTCAAGCACTTGTAGTAGATAATTATTTTATTGGAATGGTATCACGAAATCCAGTTCGTCTTCATCCAGTAACTCCTGATAACCCTAATCGGGTATTCGACCTCGTAACTAATCAGTTTGATGAAATCACCACAGCTCAAAGGAATCGTCTTATTGTGCAGCGCCTCCCTATCAGACCAGATGTTCCATCTGGTTCATCTAGTGGGCGAAGAAATTGAGACAATTAATTCGAATTATGAAAATTGTAAAACTAATGTAATGTACTAATTGAGAATTACATTAAAATTACATAGTTGGCAATTGGTCAAAATTTTTTTACATTGCAGCAAAAAATATATACCATTGTATCAATTTCACTCTTACGGGTTTTTCCATTTGCAAGCAAAGGTATGAAAGCATCATAAGAACTTCTCGAGCAAGATTCTTGGCTTTTGTTTCTTCATAGAGAGGAAGTTTTGGAGTGGTGAAAAAATCCAGTCCTCAAAAAAAGGTTTTTTTGAACATATTTCAAGAGGAATATATCTAATATGATGTCATGAAAAATTGTCCGTATGTGTGTATGTGTGTATATGGGCGAGTGTGTATGTCACGCTCCTTTAACGATCCTGCAATATCTCGAGAACGTGTACAGATAAATTCATGTAATTTGGCAGACTTATTCCACTCTATACGAAGTTGAATCGTTATTTTCCTTCCGTAGTCTTTTGAAATATTATGTTTGTCATCCTTATCTCGTTTTATTGCTCTTTAAGTACAAATAATGTAAGCTTAAAATACTCTGATCTCTATAAAAACACAATATACTATAAATGACATGTCTTCAGATGAAGAACAATCAGTCTAACTGAAAAGATCTCCCAAAATTTCTTAAGACACTGTTATTAAAATATCCTCTCAGAATCAACTATACGTCCACTTATAAAAAATGCGAGTTATTATCGGCATTCTTTTTTTAACGTTAGCTGTTTTACTTATTTCTGTGGGTAAGTACATTTAAAGTAATAATATATCTTTAATTAAAATGTTTTTATTTAATATAATACTTTTCCTCTTGGGTACTTGCAGGATGCTTTACTTCTTGTAGACTATCCAAAAAATATATTAATCGTTTGTAAAGAATCAATAACTCCATATGTTCATGCAAAACTTTGTTAAGAAAAGTAATCGAGTTACCGCCATTTCCTCTGCATTGCGTTAATAAAAGTTAAATATAATTATTGTGAATATGACTTTAATAATTTAAGGATTAACGTTCTTCAATTTTATCCCCACTTACAGAATCCCCTAATCCTGGCAGAGATCGTATTTTTGCGCCGATAATTCCTCCACTTTTACCAAACTATTATGTTAATGATGGTAAACTGTGCAGTGAAGAACATCCTGACGCTCAAGCATTTATAGTAGATAAATACTTTCTTGGAATGTTGTCACGAAATCCAACTCATTTTCATCCAGTTATTGCTGATAATCCTAATCGGGTATTCAACCTTGTAACTAACGAGTTTGAGGTAATAACCACAGCACAGAGGAATCGTCTTCGGCGTGGCCTCTCTATCAGACCAGATGTTTAACGACCTCTTGCTTCGTCTAGTGAGCAAAGTAATTGAGACAAATAATTCGAGCTATGAAAAATGTAAAACTAATCTGCAATAGCATTTTTTATCCGAAACAGATTCAAAATGGTGCAAGCAACTGACACTTACATTAAAATTACATAGTTGGCAATTGATCAAAAATATTTTACTTTGCAGCGAAGAATATATACGATTTTTGTCGTGTCATTTTTTCGCGACGACAGGAAAATTGCACACAAGAATGTTATACATTTAAAAATAAATTATTGTAAACAAAAACTTCATGAAAATAAATCAAATCATGTGTACATATTTTAAAACTTTTTATTAACGATATTTACTGTCAAATCCAACAATTTTAGTTGTTTGTTGTCCGCGTTCTATCCTTTCTAGTCACATATGCAACCAAATCTACATAATCTTACTATTTCAAAAGAGTACTTGATTAGATTTTAACAATAATTTTGCGATTTGCGTAATATTAATTTCTTGCACGTGCTGTTGCCTATCTCGGGATCGGCTATCTTGAACACAAGTACGGAAGTTATTTTTTGTTTCCAGCACTAAACGGTTGCGAAGTTCGGTCCACAGGCAAACAACATGATAAATTTATAGCACGTGCAAATATTTAAAAGAGTGCGAACAGCAGAAGTGTTGTTAGAATCTTATCAGGTTGATTCTTTACTTCTTTAAAATTGTGAAATATGTAGTGAGAATTCTTCTTTTTGACTGTTCAAACAAAATTTTATTTTGTGCTGTAGAAGGATTATTATAGCTTGAATTTAACATGTCATAGAGCCTTGTCGAGTAGTGGGTGAAAGATAAAATAAGAACTTCTCGATGCTTGCTTATCAATTTTTGAAATTTTGAGACTCTTGAACATCTTGAAATTGTGAAGAAAAGTCAAGATCAAGAGAGCATGATTCTTGACTTTTTCGAACTGTCTATTACAAATTTTAAACAACTAGGTTTAATTTGATTTTGTTAATTTTAATTTTATCTAACAAGAGGAAAATAATATCCAAACAAGCAGAAACTAAAAAATCTTACTCAAATGAATCACTACTACACCTTCCTCGTGTAGTCACATTAAATGTTGTGAGTTTGTTATCCTTATCTCGTTTTACTGCTCTTCATATATATAAAGATAAATATAATGAGTGCAAATGTATAAGATCTCCCAAAATTTTTTAGTCACTGTATTAAAAAAATTCTCTCAAAATCAACTATACGTCCTCTTATAAAAAATGCGAGCTATTTCAGGCATTCTTTTTTTAACGTTAGCTCTTTTACTTATTTCTGTGGGGAAGTAAATTTAAAGGAATAATATAACTTTAATTAAAATTTTTTTATTTAATATAATACTTTTCCTCCGGTGTACTTGCAAGATGCTTTACTTCTCGGTGAATGTGACTTTAATAACTTAAGGATTAACGTTCTTCAATTTTATCCCCACTTACAGAATCCCCTAATCCTGGCAGACAACGTATTTTTCCGGAGATAGTTCCTGCTCTTTTACCAAACTATTATGTTCTTGATAATGGTAGACTTTTTAGTCTTGAACATCCTGATGCTCAAGCACTTGTAGTAGATAATTTCTTTATTGGAATGGTATCACGAAATCCAACTCATTTTCATCCAGTTATTGCTGATAATCCTAATCGGGTATTCAACCTTGTAACTAACGAGTTTGAGGTAATAACCACAG
This sequence comes from Synergus magnus, assembly GCA_032275165.1. NCBI lineage: Eukaryota > Metazoa > Arthropoda > Insecta > Hymenoptera > Cynipidae > Synergus > Synergus magnus. The sequence continues at coordinate 8,751,561 of JAUESH010000015.1, read as the reverse complement.
CTCAGATGAATCGTCTTCGGCGTGGGCTCTCCATCAGACGAGATGTTCAACCACCTCCGGCTTCGTCTTGTGAGCAAAGTAATTGAGACAAATGATTCGAGTTAAGAAAAATGTAATACTAATGTGCAATAGTATTTGTAATCCGAAGCAGATTCAAAATGGTGCAAGCAACTGACACTTATATTAAAATGACATAGGAAAATGGCACACAAGATTGTTATAAATTTAAAAATAAATTATTGTAAACAAAAACTTCATGAAAATAAATTAAATCATGTGTACATATTTTAAAACTTTTTATTAACGATATTTACTGTCAAATCCAACAATTTTATTTGTTTGCTGTCTGCGTTCTATCATTTGTAGTCACATATGCAAGCAAATCCACATATTTCTAGCGATTATTTTAACTCTCACAAAAAATCTCACAATTTCAAAAGAATAATGAATTAACTTGATGAGATTTTAACAATACTTTCGCGATTTGCGTAATATGAATGACTTGATTAATTGACATGGTAAAATGACAGCACGTGCAAATATTTAAAAGAATGCGAATCGCGGAAGTTTTGTTAAAATCTGATCAGGTTGGTTGGGTCATTTTTTATTTAAAAAAAATCTGAGTCAACAAATGGCGACACTAGCTACGCATACAGATTACTGATGATTGTTTTATTTTTTTTTTTAACACCTAAGTGTAAAACCACGTGGCTTATGGAAGGCCCCTAAACGGTTACGAAGTTCGATCCACAGGCAAACAATATGATAAAATTATGTATAGCACGTGCAAATATTTAAAAGAGTGCGAACAGCGGAAGTGTTGTTAGAATCTTATCAGGTTGATTCTTTACTTCTTTTAAATTGTGCAGTATTTCTTGAGTACTATTCTTTTTGTCTGTTCAAACAAAATTCTGTTTGCTCTGTAGAAGGATTATTATAGCTTGAATTTAACATGTCGTAGGGCTTTGCCTAGATGCAAAATAAAATAAGAATTGCTCGATGCTTGCTTATCAGTTTTTGAAATTTTGTAACTGTAGTCACATTAAATATCGTAAGTTTGTTATCCTTATCACGTTTTATTGCTCTTCATATATAGAGACAAATAGAATGAGTGCTAATATATAAGGTCTCCCAAAATTTTTTAAATCACTGTATTAAAAAAATTCTCTCAGAGTCAACTATACGTCCACTTATAAAAGATGCAAGTTATTACGGGCATTCTTTTTTTAACGTTAGCTGTTTTACTTATTTCTGTAGGTAAGTGCATTTAAAGTAATATAATAATTTAAGGATTAACGTTTTTCAATTTCTACCCCCACTTACAGAATCTCCTGCACCTGGCAGACATCGTGTTTTTCCGCCGTTAATTACTGAACTTCTTCCAAAATATTACGTTCTTGATGATGGTAGACTTTACAGCCTTGAATATCCTAATGCTGAAGCATTTGTAGTAGATAATTACTTTATTGGAATGGTATCAGAAGATTCAACTCATTTTTATCCAGTAATTCCTGAAAACCCTAATCGGGTATTAAACCTTGTAACTCTTCAGTTTGTTGACATCACCAGAGCTCAAAGGAATCGTCTTATGAATCGTCTCCCTATCAGGCCACATGACTGATGATCCAATTGATCAAAAATATTTTACTTTGCAGTGAAAAATATGTACCATTGAATTAAAAAAAAATTTAGAAAAAGGAGAGTACTCTTATTTTTACCTGTCCAAACAAAATTTTTTTATCTGATCAAACAAAATTTTATTTGCGCAGTAGAAAGATATATTATAGCTTGAATTTAACATGTTAAGCGAGCAAGATCTTGACTTTTTCGGTCAATTAAAAATTTTAAACAGGTTATTTTCAGTTTGTAAATTTCAATATTAAAATTATTTATCTAAAAGAGATAAATTCTGAAGTTCATGATAGACAGTTTGCGTCAGCGGTTATGGATGTTGAATAGTATAGATAATTTTTAATCGAAATTCGGGTTGTTAATGATAATAATAATTAGTATAATAGAATTTTTTTATACGTGCGTAAGAAATGCTTCTTTGAACGTTTGCTTAGCAAGCGCAAAATGATAAATTTCCCACGAAACCATTACTGCAGTGCGTTAAAATGTCATTTCATAGATGTCTCTGATTATTTTTTCATGATACTAGTGATTTCGATGCTCCTCTCCCTTAATGGCATAAATTTTGATGTGTTACTTATTTTTTTCTTTAATTTTCAAAATTATTTACAAATTAAAAATAGATATTTTCACTGTTCCATACCGCCCCACCATGCGTTCTGTTTTACCCGCCGCGTGTTCCATACCGCCCCACCTAACCTACTGTGCTTGATATTTAATTTCTGAAAAATTAGTTCCCTCCATTTAAAAAAGCATATGTGGGATATTCTTTTACAAATCGTACGGATTTCAGAAAAATATTTTTTTCAAATTTTTAAATGACTTGAACTTTTTTTACGGCTTCTATTGAAGAAATAAACTGACACGTGTATAAGGATTTTTGTAGAAAAAATTTTTTTTGAGAAATATGTGTGAAAAATACTGTAGTATGCGCTATGTCTCAATCGAAAAAATGCATTTTTTCGATTGAGACATAGCGCATACTACAGTATTTTTCACACATATTTCTCAAAAAAAATTTTTTCTACAAAAATCCTTATACACGTGTCAGTTTATTTCTTCAATAGAAGCCGTAAAAAAAGTTCAAGTCATTTAAAAATTTGAAAAAAATATTTTTCTGAAATCCGTACGATTTGTAAAAGAATATCCCACATATGCTTTTTTAAATGGAGGGAACTAATTTTTCAGAAATTAAATATCAAGCACAGTAGGTTAGGTGGGGCGGTATGGAACACGCGGCGGGTAAAACAGAACGCATGGTGGGGCGGTATGGAACAGTGAAAATATCTATTTTTAATTTGTAAATAATTTTGAAAATTAAAGAAAAAAATAAGTAACACATCAAAATTTATGCCATTAAGGGAGAGGAGCATCGAAATCACTAGTATCATGAAAAAATAATCAGAGACATCTATGAAATGACATTTTAACGCACTGCAGTAATGGTTTCGTGGGAAATTTATCATTTTGCGCTTGCTAAGCAAACGTTCAAAGAAGCATTTCTTACGCACGTATAAAAAAATTCTATTATACTAATTATTATTATCATTAACAACCCGAATTTCGATTAAAAATTATCTATACTATTCAACATCCATAACCGCTGACGCAAACTGTCTATCATGAACTTCAGAATTTATCTCTTTTAGATAAATAATTTTAATATTGAAATTTACAAACTGAAAATAACCTGTTTAAAATTTTTAATTGACCGAAAAAGTCAAGATCTTGCTCGCTTAACATGTTAAATTCAAGCTATAATATATCTTTCTACTGCGCAAATAAAATTTTGTTTGATCAGATAAAAAAATTTTGTTTGGACAGGTAAAAATAAGAGTACTCTCCTTTTTCTAAATTTTTTTTTAATTCAATGGTACATATTTTTCACTGCAAAGTAAAATATTTTTGATCAATTGGATCATCAGTCATGTGGCCTGATAGGGAGACGATTCATAAGACGATTCCTTTGAGCTCTGGTGATGTCAACAAACTGAAGAGTTACAAGGTTTAATACCCGATTAGGGTTTTCAGGAATTACTGGATAAAAATGAGTTGAATCTTCTGATACCATTCCAATAAAGTAATTATCTACTACAAATGCTTCAGCATTAGGATATTCAAGGCTGTAAAGTCTACCATCATCAAGAACGTAATATTTTGGAAGAAGTTCAGTAATTAACGGCGGAAAAACACGATGTCTGCCAGGTGCAGGAGATTCTGTAAGTGGGGGTAGAAATTGAAAAACGTTAATCCTTAAATTATTATATTACTTTAAATGCACTTACCTACAGAAATAAGTAAAACAGCTAACGTTAAAAAAAGAATGCCCGTAATAACTTGCATCTTTTATAAGTGGACGTATAGTTGACTCTGAGAGAATTTTTTTAATACAGTGATTTAAAAAATTTTGGGAGACCTTATATATTAGCACTCATTCTATTTGTCTCTATATATGAAGAGCAATAAAACGTGATAAGGATAACAAACTTACGATATTTAATGTGACTACAGTTACAAAATTTCAAAAACTGATAAGCAAGCATCGAGCAATTCTTATTTTATTTTGCATCTAGGCAAAGCCCTACGACATGTTAAATTCAAGCTATAATAATCCTTCTACAGAGCAAACAGAATTTTGTTTGAACAGACAAAAAGAATAGTACTCAAGAAATACTGCACAATTTAAAAGAAGTAAAGAATCAACCTGATAAGATTCTAACAACACTTCCGCTGTTCGCACTCTTTTAAATATTTGCACGTGCTATACATAATTTTATCATATTGTTTGCCTGTGGATCGAACTTCGTAACCGTTTAGGGGCCTTCCATAAGCCACGTGGTTTTACACTTAGGTGTTAAAAAAAAAAATAAAACAATCATCAGTAATCTGTATGCGTAGCTAGTGTCGCCATTTGTTGACTCAGATTTTTTTTAAATAAAAAATGACCCAACCAACCTGATCAGATTTTAACAAAACTTCCGCGATTCGCATTCTTTTAAATATTTGCACGTGCTGTCATTTTACCATGTCAATTAATCAAGTCATTCATATTACGCAAATCGCGAAAGTATTGTTAAAATCTCATCAAGTTAATTCATTATTCTTTTGAAATTGTGAGATTTTTTGTGAGAGTTAAAATAATCGCTAGAAATATGTGGATTTGCTTGCATATGTGACTACAAATGATAGAACGCAGACAGCAAACAAATAAAATTGTTGGATTTGACAGTAAATATCGTTAATAAAAAGTTTTAAAATATGTACACATGATTTAATTTATTTTCATGAAGTTTTTGTTTACAATAATTTATTTTTAAATTTATAACAATCTTGTGTGCCATTTTCCTATGTCATTTTAATATAAGTGTCAGTTGCTTGCACCATTTTGAATCTGCTTCGGATTACAAATACTATTGCACATTAGTATTACATTTTTCTTAACTCGAATCATTTGTCTCAATTACTTTGCTCACAAGACGAAGCCGGAGGTGGTTGAACATCTCGTCTGATGGAGAGCCCACGCCGAAGACGATTCATCTGAGCTGTGGTTATTACCTCAAACTCGTTAGTTACAAGGTTGAATACCCGATTAGGATTATCAGCAATAACTGGATGAAAATGAGTTGGATTTCGTGATACCATTCCAATAAAGAAATTATCTACTACAAGTGCTTGAGCATCAGGATGTTCAAGACTAAAAAGTCTACCATTATCAAGAACATAATAGTTTGGTAAAAGAGCAGGAACTATCTCCGGAAAAATACGTTGTCTGCCAGGATTAGGGGATTCTGTAAGTGGGGATAAAATTGAAGAACGTTAATCCTTAAGTTATTAAAGTCACATTCACCGAGAAGTAAAGCATCTTGCAAGTACACCGGAGGAAAAGTATTATATTAAATAAAAAAATTTTAATTAAAGTTATATTATTCCTTTAAATTTACTTCCCCACAGAAATAAGTAAAAGAGCTAACGTTAAAAAAAGAATGCCTGAAATAGCTCGCATTTTTTATAAGAGGACGTATAGTTGATTTTGAGAGAATTTTTTTAATACAGTGACTAAAAAATTTTGGGAGATCTTATACATTTGCACTCATTATATTTATCTTTATATATATGAAGAGCAGTAAAACGAGATAAGGATAACAAACTCACAACATTTAATGTGACTACACGAGGAAGGTGTAGTAGTGATTCATTTGAGTAAGATTTTTTAGTTTCTGCTTGTTTGGATATTATTTTCCTCTTGTTAGATAAAATTAAAATTAACAAAATCAAATTAAACCTAGTTGTTTAAAATTTGTAATAGACAGTTCGAAAAAGTCAAGAATCATGCTCTCTTGATCTTGACTTTTCTTCACAATTTCAAGATGTTCAAGAGTCTCAAAATTTCAAAAATTGATAAGCAAGCATCGAGAAGTTCTTATTTTATCTTTCACCCACTACTCGACAAGGCTCTATGACATGTTAAATTCAAGCTATAATAATCCTTCTACAGCACAAAATAAAATTTTGTTTGAACAGTCAAAAAGAAGAATTCTCACTACATATTTCACAATTTTAAAGAAGTAAAGAATCAACCTGATAAGATTCTAACAACACTTCTGCTGTTCGCACTCTTTTAAATATTTGCACGTGCTATAAATTTATCATGTTGTTTGCCTGTGGACCGAACTTCGCAACCGTTTAGTGCTGGAAACAAAAAATAACTTCCGTACTTGTGTTCAAGATAGCCGATCCCGAGATAGGCAACAGCACGTGCAAGAAATTAATATTACGCAAATCGCAAAATTATTGTTAAAATCTAATCAAGTACTCTTTTGAAATAGTAAGATTATGTAGATTTGGTTGCATATGTGACTAGAAAGGATAGAACGCGGACAACAAACAACTAAAATTGTTGGATTTGACAGTAAATATCGTTAATAAAAAGTTTTAAAATATGTACACATGATTTGATTTATTTTCATGAAGTTTTTGTTTACAATAATTTATTTTTAAATGTATAACATTCTTGTGTGCAATTTTCCTGTCGTCGCGAAAAAATGACACGACAAAAATCGTATATATTCTTCGCTGCAAAGTAAAATATTTTTGATCAATTGCCAACTATGTAATTTTAATGTAAGTGTCAGTTGCTTGCACCATTTTGAATCTGTTTCGGATAAAAAATGCTATTGCAGATTAGTTTTACATTTTTCATAGCTCGAATTATTTGTCTCAATTACTTTGCTCACTAGACGAAGCAAGAGGTCGTTAAACATCTGGTCTGATAGAGAGGCCACGCCGAAGACGATTCCTCTGTGCTGTGGTTATTACCTCAAACTCGTTAGTTACAAGGTTGAATACCCGATTAGGATTATCAGCAATAACTGGATGAAAATGAGTTGGATTTCGTGACAACATTCCAAGAAAGTATTTATCTACTATAAATGCTTGAGCGTCAGGATGTTCTTCACTGCACAGTTTACCATCATTAACATAATAGTTTGGTAAAAGTGGAGGAATTATCGGCGCAAAAATACGATCTCTGCCAGGATTAGGGGATTCTGTAAGTGGGGATAAAATTGAAGAACGTTAATCCTTAAATTATTAAAGTCATATTCACAATAATTATATTTAACTTTTATTAACGCAATGCAGAGGAAATGGCGGTAACTCGATTACTTTTCTTAACAAAGTTTTGCATGAACATATGGAGTTATTGATTCTTTACAAACGATTAATATATTTTTTGGATAGTCTACAAGAAGTAAAGCATCCTGCAAGTACCCAAGAGGAAAAGTATTATATTAAATAAAAACATTTTAATTAAAGATATATTATTACTTTAAATGTACTTACCCACAGAAATAAGTAAAACAGCTAACGTTAAAAAAAGAATGCCGATAATAACTCGCATTTTTTATAAGTGGACGTATAGTTGATTCTGAGAGGATATTTTAATAACAGTGTCTTAAGAAATTTTGGGAGATCTTTTCAGTTAGACTGATTGTTCTTCATCTGAAGACATGTCATTTATAGTATATTGTGTTTTTATAGAGATCAGAGTATTTTAAGCTTACATTATTTGTACTTAAAGAGCAATAAAACGAGATAAGGATGACAAACATAATATTTCAAAAGACTACGGAAGGAAAATAACGATTCAACTTCGTATAGAGTGGAATAAGTCTGCCAAATTACATGAATTTATCTGTACACGTTCTCGAGATATTGCAGGATCGTTAAAGGAGCGTGACATACACACTCGCCCATATACACACATACACACATACGGACAATTTTTCATGACATCATATTAGATATATTCCTCTTGAAATATGTTCAAAAAAACCTTTTTTTGAGGACTGGATTTTTTCACCACTCCAAAACTTCCTCTCTATGAAGAAACAAAAGCCAAGAATCTTGCTCGAGAAGTTCTTATGATGCTTTCATACCTTTGCTTGCAAATGGAAAAACCCGTAAGAGTGAAATTGATACAATGGTATATATTTTTTGCTGCAATGTAAAAAAATTTTGACCAATTGCCAACTATGTAATTTTAATGTAATTCTCAATTAGTACATTACATTAGTTTTACAATTTTCATAATTCGAATTAATTGTCTCAATTTCTTCGCCCACTAGATGAACCAGATGGAACATCTGGTCTGATAGGGAGGCGCTGCACAATAAGACGATTCCTTTGAGCTGTGGTGATTTCATCAAACTGATTAGTTACGAGGTCGAATACCCGATTAGGGTTATCAGGAGTTACTGGATGAAGACGAACTGGATTTCGTGATACCATTCCAATAAAATAATTATCTACTACAAGTGCTTGAGCATCAGGATGTTCAACACTAAAAAGTCTACCATTATCAAGAACATAATAGTTTGGTAAAAGAGCAGGAACTATCTCCGGAAAAATACGGTGTCTGCCAGGATTAGGGGATTCTGTAAGTGGGGATAAAATTGAAGAACGTTAATCCTTAAGTTATTAAAGTCACATTCACCGAGAAGTAAAGCATCTTGCAAGTACACCGGAGGAAAAGTATTATATTAAATAAAAAAATTTTAATTAAAGTTATATTATTCCTTTAAATTTACTTACCCACAGAAATAAGTAAAAGAGCTAACGTTAAAAAAAGAATGCCTGAAGTAACTCGCATTTTTTATAAGAGGACGTATAGTTGATTTTGAGAGAATTTTTTTAATACAGTGACTTAAAAAATTTTGGGAGACCTTATATATTTGCACTCATTCTATTTCTCTATATATATGAAGAGCAGTAAAACGAGATAAGGATAACAAACTCACGATATTTAATGTGACTACACGAGAAAGTTTAAATATCAGTATAAAAAATGCAATTAAACAAGACAAGATAGGTCTCTCGACAATTTCGTAAACATATTTTATCCGCAGCCTGCATGATTTGACATAAATTCGGCCTATTAAATTTTTCACGATAAATATTTTCAATCATGTTATGAAGATTTAATGCATAAGAAATTTAGGGAATATGAGCATTTCAATATTTTAAAAATTAATGTTTATCATATTTGCGTTTTCATTTTTTTTAGTGTCTGCTGTTTCGGATGTTATTTTCCTTTATTTTTTATAATTAATATATTATCCTATGAATATTGTTGTTTATTTTCAATTATAAAGAAAATCAATTTCCTTCGATCTTAAAATGGGATAAATAAGAAAACTCTTAAACTTGTTTTCTATCCAGTGCTTTTCCACGATATGTTAATTGATGCCGTCAACTTTATAATCCCGGCCGCGGTAATGTTCGATGAGCCATCAATTATCTGACGATTGAATCCGACCTCACCACTTTAGTGCGGAACTTCATTACAACTGCTCCAAACCTTTCTACATTAAACTCGTAAATGCACGATCGGTTGCATTCGTAAACTATTTACAGCTCGCATAAATTTTGCATGATACACTCGCTTAGAACGAATTTCATCAAAGTTGTAAAATTCGAAATATTATGCACGTGCATTTACATATTAAAATGTGAAAGTCTTTGGGGATTAAACATATTGAATTACAGGTGAAGCAAAAAGGATTCAAAATAAATGCACTGGAAAAAATAAATGCACTGGCTTAATTAAAAGATTAAACTCTCTGATGCGCTTTTTCTAGAAGACTTTTCTTCATAAAGTATAGAATAAATTTAATTTTACTAGACGTGTTATTCGATTTCTCGACTGTCCAATTTCTTCATTAATTTATTACAAAAACGTGTAACGATTATTCGTAACTTGGTCGTTTATATATCCCTTTGTTTTAAACCTTTAAGAGCGTTCCTCTTTCTTCCTCTAACGTCGAAGATGTAGTTACGCCGATCGTAACTCTACATTGAAAGCAAATTAATTCACAAACCTGAGCAAGCTGGTGTAGAATACAAGAGAAATTCTTGCGAGAACGATCCTATTCTCACTAGGCAATATCGAGTTCCCATCCCTTTGAATGGCGCGAGATAGCACGAGAGCGTGAGACTATTGGAAATTCTAAATGAAGAACTCCTTAGGTGAAAACACAATTAGCTTAATAGGATTTTTATTGCCCCAAGTTTCATTATTTTTTTAATTAACATTCGTATTTTATACATCGTGCAATTTACATCTGGAGTGGTGGCTAAATATTCAAGTTTTTCAATCCAATTTTAAAAATTCATTGAAATTTTCTATTTTATGTCTCAAACAAGGAAAAAAACATTGAAAATTAATAATACAGTATTAATTATATCTCTCTATCTTATGCATCGCCCCCACTTTTTTGATTTTCTTAGAGTCCGGCCAAATGAACTAATCCGCGTAATGGCGTTCTATAAATGAGTACGGCGTTAATTTAAATTGCTATGTGTGATGAAGAGAGAAATGAATTAAAAACTTCATATCGTTTACTAATATTAGGCGGAAATATTTTTTTTTTTTTGTAATAATAAAAGTAACAATAATTAGTAGTTCCAAAAAAATTCCCTTTTTCCCGTAAAGAAATTCAAATTAACACCGTACTGATCGGAGCGCCATCACGCGGATTAGTTCATTTGGCCGGAATCTAAGAGAATCTACTACCACATTCACCTACACGGTCGATGCATAGGGCTGTTTTGTGTTGAAATTTTTTCTTATTAGTGTGAATATTTATTAGTAATTATGTCAGTTTGACATTTATGCTAGCTATGTTATTAAAATAATTTTGATTACTTAAATAATATTGCTCAGAAAAAAATGGAATTGAGTAAGAAAACAGGAAGAGCAAAATAGATAATGTATCATGCAAAGAAGCGAATCTGCTTAAATATCATGCCACTAGGAAAGTTTTACAGTAGCGTGTTCAGGAACAGATTTAAGAAAATAAATGGAATTGACTTGGTGAAGCGATCCGGCTTTGGAGTTTCGCACCCCGGAAAATCCTCCCTGTATGTCGTACATAGGACAAACGGAAATAAGAGGACGCACAAAGACATGCAATTCGACGGACAAGAAGGAAACCTGCTTCCGTTTCCTGAACACGTACTGACCTGGTTCCTTCGCATCTACCTTCCTGCTGGACACAATGACCTGTACGTGAAAACACTTACACATGGACTTGTACCAATACACAACCAACCAACGTGCTTACAACTTGAGGAATGATGGATCGTTTCATTTCTTCGAAATGGGATTTTTCGCGACTTGTATACCTTGGCTCGTCTCCGACCTTCTTATTCCCTAACTACTGCATTGTTGGGAAGATATTACTTCAAATATTGCAGAATGAAGTAAATTAATATTAAAAAACAACTACGAATTATATACTGATTTTTCCCTTTGTATGAAATGTATGTGTTTTAGCGAGAATATAACAGGGTGAAAGATTTTTTTTTGCAAAGCTTTGAGAATTAATAATAATAAATTACGATCTCTGTCTGTCTTTCCTCATTGAAGTTCTTATGTTCAGATCGGTTATTTCGTGGTTTTGTCTTGTAAGTTTTTTTTCCAGTGTGGTCATTAGTAATTATGTCAGTTTAATATTTAGGCTAACTAATGACTGAAAAGTTCTGAACGTTCAAATGAACGAATTTTTGTATTGTTTGTATTTTAAACTAGAAACAGTTTTTAAATATTGATACATTTGCATTGAAAATAATTCTGTATGAAACAAATGTGTGTTATGTATTGTTATTTTTAGTTGAAACAATATTTCTGGATGAAATAGAATTGGGAAAAAATATTTCGTTCATCTGAACGTTCAAAATTTCTGGTATATGCTAACTATGTTATGTTAGCTTTTATGGATTATGTAACATATTTTAGAAGATCTTCAAGGATATCGAAGTATTATAAAAAAATTTCCAGGTATTCTATGAGATTTTAAGGGTTTTGAAACGTTGAAAACTTTAATTAAAAACACATAAAAATAAATTTGAAATAAATTTTTATTTCTTTTTAATTTCAAGATGTTTTTATAGGAATTTTAGGGGATTTTGTTGAACTTTAAAATATTTTATTTTGTCGTGGAATTGTAATGAATTGCAAGAGGTTTCTAGGGCTTTTAAGGGGTTGCCCCATGTTCCCCTATCTTTTTGTCACGCGTTAGAAATGTTTGTATAGATAAACATTGTAAAGAAAATGCAGTTGACACTTGCATTTAAAGCATACAGAAAATATAGGATGAGTTAAAATGATATTAGAGAAAAAAGAGTTTCAGAAACGATTGAAAATATATAAGGGAAGAACAAAAGAGATGTATGGAAAAGAGCCCTTAGGGTCACATTTTGTCTTTGAAGTTTGATGGACGCGATTTATTGAAAGTTGAAATATGCGAACTTCTATTATCAAAGTACTAAATTCATATATGCTTCAACTCGATTTTTATTTTAGAAAAAAATTCCTGAAAAGTTCTGAACATTCAAATGAACGAATTTTTGTATTGATTATATTTTAAACTGGAAACAGTTTTAAAATATTGATTCATTTGTATTGAAAATAATTCTGTATGAAAGAAACTTGTGATACCTATTGTTATTGTTAGTTCGAACAGTATTTCTGGATAAAATAAAATTGGGAAAACATATTTCGTTCATTTGAACATTCAAAACTTCTGGTACATAGAAAAAAATATTTCCCTTGTGCTACGAATGAATAATGTTATCAGAAATACTCTACTTAAGAAAAGAATTTTAAATGAAAAATAAAGGGAGGAAAAACGAAATGGTCCTTAACGAGTTGTCATTCTCATGTCTTCATATATATTCAAAATTATTTAGCCTTTACTGTGTTTTTAGTTTAGTAAAATTGAAAGTCACCAGCGAAATTTTACCTTAAAAAACATTTTAATGGCATACAAATTAGAGGAAATTATTTCTTTTAAGTTTAATTGAAACACATTCTCAAACTCGTTTTTTCTAATGGTAAAATGTCTGAAGCTTTGCAAAAAGAAATGCAATATTTCTGTGATTATTTTACACAAATTAATATCTCTTTCGCCTGACATAAATTTACTTATACTACTTAAAACTCACAATGACTAATTTAAAATTTAAAAAAAAGCTACCCCAGAATATTTTAAAACAACTGACGTCTGACTTAAAGCAATTTCTACTACTTAACATCAACCACGACAAAAAAGATTGCATATTTTCCTTGATTAATTAATTCGAAAAAAGGCATTCTATTTTAATGTGATTACACCTTCAAAATATAGTTCTTCATCTTTAATTTTAACTCAAGCTTATATTTTTGCAGTAGGTCCACCACGCACTCTAAGTCTAAACGCACGGAGAGAAAGCTATGGTTGGGCCAACCATGAAAATGGAAAAATATGGGGCAACCATATCTATAGTTGCTGCAA
>JAUESH010000015.1:8718648-8730664 GCA_032275165.1 Synergus magnus | reverse complement strand
TAATAAAAAGTCGCTGAAATTTTATGATATGACGTCATATGAAACTCTATATCCAAGAGTCAGCGACAGTGTATTAATTTTAAGACATTATTTTTTCCGTGTACAAAGTTTAAGATACTTTGTATTTCGTCTTTCTAATATCTCCAACAATTTTATAAGTCATGATACTGAATTCTTAAAGCTTGTAGTTGCGTCGCAGAGTCAAGAGTGTAGTATGTGACGAGGCTGACGAGGGTACATGAACTAAGAGGAAAGAACATTAAACAAGAACTCTATATATATCCACCCTTAAGATAAATCACCTTGAACCCTCTTGGTCAGTTCGAAACCACCCTCGTCAGTACCTCGTCCACAGGGCACTAGACTCGATCGGAAGTATAATAATGACTCGCATCAACGAGCTAATCATCTTCGAATCCCTTCCCCCTTTTTCTTCTTCTTTTTTTCTTTTCTTTCCCTGAATTCACCTCTCTTTTTAAAAATAAAAAGAAAGTTAGGAAAAATAAATTGGAGAGAGGAAAGTGGAAGGAAATGACAAATGGAAATATGTTGCGGATTCGTCGTTGCATGATTAACGATTCTCTCCACTGGTCTATTCGTTATACGATATTGCAGAATGTCCGGAACAGATTCACCTCTGACCCCTTCCCATGTAACTATCGCAATCTCCATGTCGTCGATTCCATCGCAAACCATGAGCGCATTAAATCAAGGATTATTTTAGATTGACAAACATTTCATGATTTCGACTGCCAAATGATCCGTAAACGGATTTACTCAATAACCATAATCTAAAACTTTGTGTAGTCCGGATTTCAAAGTGTGTAGTTCAAAATAAAAAAAGTGTGCATCATAGAATAATTTTAGATTAAAATTTAAAACTGTATATTGAAGGCGTCCAGGATTGCATACTTTCACATTAAGCCATTTAAAATTCAGTTATTTAAAGTTTTTAAGGGATTTCAAAAGAATTCAAAAAAATAGTTCGACAGATTTCAAAAGATTTGAAATCACCCAAAATTTGTTGACATATTTTGAAATGCCTTAAAATTCTGTGAAATATAATACATTGATTTTTTTCTTATTAATCCCGTAAAATTCTTGGAAATCACTTAAAATATTTTAAAATTCTTTTGTAATCCGAAAAAATTCATAAATTTCTTTTTAATCCCAAAATAATTGAAAATTTCTTTAAACTTATTGAAATCCCATATTAAATCCCTTGAAATTTTTTATAATCCCTGGAAATTCTTAGAAAGCCCCTAAAGTAATCCGAAATTCGTGTTTATTTATCGACAAAATTAAAAAAAGGTTCTTTTTTTTTGTGTGTAACAAAAAATTAATAGTCCGAAATTTAAAATATTTTAGGCCCTACCAAGAACGATAATGCATGAAAGGTGGTAGATTTTGAAGGATGGAACATGTCGAGAGAAGATTGAAAGAGGAATTTCAACGATTTATCAAAACTCCTAGGGACGAACCGACAGAAATAATAAAAAAAAAAGTAAATAATGCACTGAGAAATTGATTATTTCTCGTTAGAATTTATCATTCAAAGTAAATTTTACTTACTTATCGGCTTAGATTAAGAATTATTAAGAGTCCTTAAAGACTCACCTGTAACCAAAAAAGAAACAATTATTAGTATATATTTTATGAGAGAGATTAAAATATAGTAAATATGTAGATTTCTATCAGGCTCAATTTTAAAGCATGTATTTACGCGTTAGCAAGATTAATAATGTTATTAATATCTACAGCAGAATCCATTTTGGATTCCTGCTTTTAAAGCTTCTGTGATACTTTCAAAAAATAATTTTATCAGAGAATTCGCTCGCAATTAATATTACAAATTGTTGATACAAAGTGATAATTATTATTTACATTTTCCTTCATGATATTTCAATCGATAGCGATATTGGATTAGGTAAAGAATTTCAGGCGAGAGTTTACTTCAAATTTTTAAAAATCAATTATTTTAATTTACCATAAAATAAATTTATAAACTTGCATTTCGGATAGAAAACAAAGAGGGAAGATTGCATGAGACTCAATAATTTTCAGTTGCAATGACACGCTTTAGTCAGACAAGTCATATAATATAAAGATTTTTTATCCACGAGGATTTAATATTGATTTTGGTTAAAATTGTCATACAAATCCGATTTTAATATAATTTTAACACCATTAAAGTCATTAAGTCAACCCTTGAGAAAAAAGTAGAAAGTTTAAAGAGATCCATGATTTCAGGTTCGTAACACGAAATAATGAATCATCTGGGACATCTATTGTTCCAGTGGTTCCATTTCCGCGGCTTTCGAAGATAACAGGGTAGTAGATTCAATGAATTTAGCATTTTCGAAACGATTCCATGAGATGACGTGTGAATGAACCAGCCCAATTTTCTCTTTGCCCCATTCTCTGAAATTGCAGTACAACTAGGTAATTTTCGAGTGCACTTTACATGCCATATATTCACGTGAACCTTTACAACATATTGAAAATTTTAACTGGAGCGAAATCCATTGCATTCACGTATATATGTAAAATGAAGCTCAATATGTGGAAATAGTATAATAATTATTAATTTTTACAGCATGATCTGACTAAAAAGTAATTTTCACTCAAAAAACTATTTTAAAAAGTTATAATCTTACTCCGTGGATAATACTATAGCGCTATAATCATCTAAATTTCAATTTAAAAAACAGACTGATCTGTAATTTTATGAATAGAATTTTAATAAGAGTTTAACATTTTTAAACAATAATTATGCAAATGCAGACAGTAGTTCCGCATTTTAATGTTTATTGACATTGTAGACTGTCTCAAAAATCATTTCACTCATAAAACTATGAAAAAGTGATTTTACTTCTATGATCCGTGAAATCTCTCAAAATTCCTTATAATACCAAAAATTCCCTTAAACCCTTTTAAATTTTGTTTAAAATATATTGAAATTCCTTAAAGTTCCTTAAAATCTCTTGAAATCCTATAAAGGTCCCTAAAATTACTTAATATCCAATAAAATATTGTTAAATCCTTTAAAATACGATTAAATTTTAAATACTTAGAAATTTCATAAAATTTCTTGAAATGCTATGAAATCCCTTAGTATCTCTAAAATATCAATAGAAGTCGTAAAATCCCATGAAATCTCGTTAAAACCCTTAAAATTCCTGAAAATTTTTCAAAATTTGATGCAATCAAATTGAAAAACTATTTATTTAAAGGGCCTGTAGCGCGCGTATAATATTGTTAGTGATTTAAAAATTTTAGAATTAGATTAAAGGTCCAAAAAAATGAGAAAGTGATTTATATTTTTTCTAAACAATTATTTATAGTAGCATCATGGTAAGTGAAGTGAATGCCGCGTAATGTTCCACCAACCCGAGTCAAGTAGACACATAGCATTATAAATCACGATTTTCTTGACAGCGGTAAATCAGAATCTCAGAGGAATGCAGCACAACGAATCTGTTTTGCAGTGATATTTATTTCAGTTGTGAGCACTGGATTCATTTCGCGGTCGGCGTGCCATATAATTTTATAAAACCATATCATTTTAGTGACATCGCACGTTATCCCAGGAGAGTTTTTGATATCAGTTGACCATCTTATACACAAATGGATGGTAAAAACTCTTAAAATAATACAATAATCATTTCCGTAATATTTTTTTTAAATCCTGCAGATTAGTTCTAACAATTGAAAAAAGTTTTCCAAAAAGTAACGTAAGTCTGAGACTACATCTGCGTTATACCAATTGATGGTACTTGAAAAAGCAGTTTTCATTTTATGAAATCATTCAACCATCGTCTTTTGTTTTTAGTCGAGTGCTATTTTCTTTCCGTTAACGATGATAATCGGATTGAAAACCGCTCTATACGCTTCAGTTTTTAAAAGAAACAATGCTTTTTGTAAAAATTCATTGGACGGCGAAATTGTTTACATGGCGCTTCGAGCAGCAGTCCCTTCAACTTTTTCATTGCGTCAAGTGGAATGAAAATTAAGTTGGAATTACGGTTTCATTCAAATACGGTTTTTATGGAGAAGTTTCTCCACAAGCAACGAATGGTAATTGCATTCATTAACTGAAGTTTATTGGACTGAGAAATCTTTGCACCTCAAACATGGATTTATTATTCAATAATAGTCCTTGAAGAAAAAAAAAGGAAAATATCAAATTTCCAGCTTCTCAGCTGGGTTAGAGTTCAAAGATCGTGGCCCAGGTTGAGGATCGAACTTTAAGGGCTTTCAAGAGATTTTTATCATTTTTAAAATATATCGTCAAATTTTAAAGGTTTCCAATGAATTTTAAGATATTTTAAATAAAGTAAGTTATTAAAAAAAAAGCCCATTAGAAGAGCGCGCGGCGCGCTAATTTTGACTGGTGCTCAATAATATTTTTATAAAATTAAAAAAGAATTCTGTAATTATAATCATATTATTTTTATTATTATTACAAATCGAGCATTTTAAGTAAAATTATAATCCCACTATTTACATAAGTAAATCACTTAAAATCTTTTGAAATGATTTAAATCGCTTAAAATCCCTTGAATTTCCTTAAAATCACTTAAAATATCTTGAAATCCTTTAAAATCATTAAAAATGTCTCAAAATCTTATGAAAATCCTGAAACTATATTGAATTCTTTAAAAATCTCTTGAAATTCCTTAAAATCACTTAAAATCTCTTGAAATCCTTCAAAATATCTTGAAATCTTGTTAATTGCAAAAGAAATCTTTTAAAATCGTATGAAATTCTTGAAATAAATGTTGATATGTAATTTTTTTGAATTCATTTTAATTCACCTTGAATTATTTTTTAATTTTTCTGAATTTACACAAAATTATCTTAAATTACTCTTCAATTCTCCTCAATTATCTTCAGTTCATCTTGAATTATTTTAAATTTGCATTAAATTTAGGTAAATTCACCTTGATTTGTTTAAAATTCTTTTGATTTCTGTACAATTCTTTTAGATTCTTTGAATTCTTTTGAATTCTTTTGAATACCTTTGAATTTCTCCTGAATTTTTAATTTAATTTGGTTTGGAGGTCAAAGTTTTTTTTATCTCCGTTCTGTTGGTTTAAGTTTGTTTCAATTTTTTGTCACCTATTTTTATAAAAAAAAAATCACATTTTCACCTTTTTTAATGACAATAGATACTGTGATGACTGATAATCGACCCTCCATAAAAAAAGCATTGACAAAAGAGCAAGGAAAGATTGCACCCCGGAAGGGTTCGTGACGCG
Organism: Synergus magnus; assembly: GCA_032275165.1. Classification (NCBI taxonomy): domain Eukaryota; kingdom Metazoa; phylum Arthropoda; class Insecta; order Hymenoptera; family Cynipidae; genus Synergus; species Synergus magnus. The sequence goes on along the minus strand of JAUESH010000015.1, from coordinate 8,725,403 downwards.
ACGTTGGGGTATAACACACACTGTTTTTAATTAGCAATTAACAAGCTAACACATTAATTTCCGCCTCGTCTATTGCCGCATTCTGTCGGGCTGGTAGTAAATGCAAATAGGTTCGGTACAGGTAGCAACCAATTGATTGAATTGACTCTGCGCCCGCACGATTTCGCATATACGAGAATCGGTGTGTGTCACCTACTTCCCTTCCCTATTTCACCCCTAACCCTCTTTTCTTGTCCTCTGCCCAGTGTTTGCGTCATTGTTTCTCTCTCGCTCTCATCATCTATTTTCATCCTAGTGCAGATATACTACTATTATGTGTATCCACATGTGGAGGTGCATGAAGCACAATCATGAGAGCAGTGTTGTGTGCACTTCAAATAGTGGAGACATGCTCCATATCCCAAAAGCAGAAGAGAGACAGACAGATTTAGAGGGTGAAATCCGTTGGCGGGTTGGGGTATGAGTGTTGGGGTTGGGGGGAGACGAGTATGCGGTAGTCCGAGTGAATTTTGCGCAGGGCGCAAAACCAACGGAATGCGAGACGAGGTCAACCAATCGGACTGTGCAACGACCGTGTCGCTGGCAGTTTCCCATTTGTGGGGTACTTCGTGGTACGAATTGAACGCCTTGTGTGCGTTTATTAGAAGCCCGTTAGTCCAACTTTTCGTCTGATGTTTTTGACTGAAGACATTTCCATCTTTTGATATGACCAAGGTCATCTAATGAAGAATTTTGTATGGTAACTTTTACTTACTTTTTAACTCTACAAAGACTTAAGACATTTATCGCCCCTTTTTCCTCAAGTATTTAAAAACCACTAAAATTATAAACGGTTTCTACAGTTGAGGTGAGTTACCTAGCAGACAAACTTATCGTAAAGTGGCATGGAAATGTATGCAAATTTTGTAAAAAAAACTCGTATCCGTTCCGAGTTGAGAGCGAGCAAGAAAAAGTCGACTAACGTGAAGTTTTTATGTTTACTAAATATTTAACGGCACAATATTAAGTATTTTATTGACTATTTAAGTTAGACTAATGCATTCATTATTAACTTTAACGGTGTGAACGAATTGAGATTATTAAAAGACAAGAGACATGTATTTTATTTTAATAGGTATTATGTCTGGCTCTATATTGACTTGTTCTCCTGAAGGAAATTCAACTTCGCTTTCTCCCTGCTTCGTAAACTTGTGAACGAAACAAAATCTAATAAAATGAATGCCTTTCCTTCCCTCTCAGTTTTGTACTCCATTTTCATTCTAAAACGAAAAGTTTCTTTATCAAAATTACGAGTAAATGTAAGTCTCCTTTAGATCGGGTGGAGAAACTCGAGGCAAATTTCTCGTCCCTTTTGTTTAAGTACCAGCGGTAAAGTAATTTCAATGACGCGTCCATTAAAAGAAAATGGACTCTTAGTCATGAAAGAAAATTCTTACGGAAACCATTTTAATTTTCCGTAAATTTAATAAAGGATTTTGGTTTCATTTCCTTAAATTTAAAAACAAAAGAATTTTTAGCAATTATGCATTGCCACGATTTGATTTAAAGCTTAATTAAAGACCAGTTCAAGGAAAAATAAAAGTTGTAATGAAATTTATCGTGCTTTAATTCACTTTGAAAGCTTTTATTTTAATTACTCGCAGCCAATGCCTCTCATTGAGTTAAGACTCGCATGCAAAAGCTTTCAAAAAGCTTTTAGAATTCGTAATTAATCGTAGTGAAAAACAATTAAAAACAACTACAGAGTAATTTATATTTGCTATTAATATATAATTTATGATAATGAATACTTCAATAAGAAAATTTCAACATCTGATTTTGCATTGAATAATTTACATCCACAATTTCTCTAAAGTTTTAATTACATTATAACTCCCAGGTAAGGTTTAATTACTGTTTAGAGTTACAAAACTAATGTAAATTATGAAAATTATATCATGGATTACTAGATTTTATTATTACTGAATTTGAACTCATTTTAATAAATTAAAGTACGTACAATAATTTTACTTATTTATTCTCTACCAGCACAAATTTGAAGTGCAAGATAACGGGTTGGTCATTGAAAATTACAGTTTCCAGTCCAAATGGAATGCCGTCTCTGTTTGGAATTTCATATAAAGTAACAACCGAAATACCGCTAGGCTCTCGAGTTCCAAAAGGTAAGGCACGGAATTCAGTGATCGCTGGCTATCTTCTGCCATCTTGAATCGATCCCTGATGCTCTCTTGGAATATCGAAGTGCCTTTTGAAAGTCCTCCAAAACCCTACTTCCAACAAACGAATTGCATTGCCATTTCTAACCGACCCTTACTGTCCTGAAGGATTAAATTCACCTCCAGCTAATCGCGGGTTGTTCAAATAAAACGAAAAAGACATACTCAGAATCGGGGATAAAAAGATCGGGATTTCGAGTACCATTCTGTAGAAGCTGAAAACCGCTTTTAACGAATTTATTTTATTTGCTCTGGTCTGTTTACCCTCAAGTAGATCCCTACCTTTTTAAAATTATAATAGCCAGGAACAAAATTCTAACAAAATTCGGATCATTATTGAGAAAACAAATTTTCACTCCGAAATCCACTTTCAAATAATGAGTTATTACAAATCATAATAGAGTAAAATAGATTCTCATTCATTCTTTACATATTGAAGCTTTTATATTTCCGCTCACTTAACGCGTCTTTTCTGTTCCTTGATTTTTTCTGTCAATATGACAGTTTACTTTCCTTACGCCAATTTAAAATTGATTACCTACTTTAGTTTGATCATGTTATACATATAGGAATTATAAGTACAGTCGCCGTCCGCACATTGAACACCAGCTTGGATTAAAAATCTCATACATTGAACTTTTCATAAACCACGCCCCTTGCGCATGGCAAGAGAATATTGCAAGGGTGTATAATCAAAATGAGCATAAAAGGGTGACAGCAATCATTTTGAAAAATAGATACATAAAGTATATATGTACAATACTGATCGCTGGTGCGCTCGCTTCCAAAAAAAAAAAGAACGGAGAGTTCAAAATTTCAAAAAAACCCGTGGTAGGGGCTATATCAAAGATTGAAATCTTCAATTTTTGGAACAGTTCAATGTGCGGGCGGCGACTGTAATTTAATAGATTTTAGAATATTTCAAGGGATTTTCAAGAATTTCCAGGTATTCTATGATATATTTTAAGGAGCTCATCAAGATTTCAAGGGATTTTTAACTATTTCGAGGGATTACAAAGAATTTTCAGAAATTTGATGGGATTTATAAAAAGTTTGAATAGAATAATGAAAATTCAGTGAGTTTAAAAATATTGTATATAATTTTGATGTTTTTCAATGGGTTTAATAGGATTTCAGAGAATTTAAAAAGATTTCACATGATTTTAATGCACTTTAACGGATTCTAAGAGGTTAATGATAATTTCGAGAAATTAAAAATAAATTTGAGGGATTTTTTGTGATTACAACGTTTCAAAACATTTTAAGGGATTTCAAAATATTTTAAACGTGTATTTATACTAGTAAACTAATATTCTCGATTTTTTATTTACTTTCATGAAGAGCAAGAATAAGATAGAAAAGAAGCTAGATGAAGGAAATCAAGAGCATATATAGGAGAAATCAAACGAATAGAAATAGGAGGGTGACTACTGAAACGTACACAATAGCCAATTTCTGGAAGCATCAGCGAAATCCGAAAGGCCAAAATAGGTGTCGAAAGGTAGAAGGTTGGTGCTGTTGATTTCTTTGATATGGCGAGTTATTGTCGAGCGCTATTTGGTCGCGGTACTCGCGTATCTATCAATCGGCCCGTATTGTATCCTCCAGAGTAAGGTGCCAAGAGTAAAAAAAATGAAATAATAAAGGACTGAAAAATAAAACCCGAGAGAAGGAAACTTTCAAAATTTCTATTTCTATAGCAAGTTCTTGAAGCTTCGAATTTCAGAATCCTTCCTCGACATATTAATAAAATCATATGACATGCCAAATCCGAACTACTTTTTAAATTAAAAGTTTAATGAAGAATCACATCTATACATCTCTGATAAAGTTCTAATTAATATATGATGCATAGACGTGATTTCCCACGGAGAAAATCCTATGAAAAATTTACGAATTTCCCGGCTGGATATGAGTGAAAATCCCTTCAGATTTCATTATTCATCTGGCTTCCATTATCACTTACATTCCACTTCTACTCTCGCGATTTCCAAAACCGCAGAACTATTGGAACCGTCTTTTCACCCATTGCAAAAGTCGCACGGTTGTACAATGAGTATATGCATCTCTATAAAAGTAAGGAAAAAACGGAATAAGAAAAGATAGAGATGATTTCGATGAGACATAAAGCTCGAGGAAAAATCCAGCTTTTTTCTCTTTCCATCTGCTTTTCTGTCTGGAATCACTTTTCCCTTCCAAGGTTTAAATCGTAGACGACGAAACAAAAGGCGTTCGAGAAATGTATATTTTTATCAATGGCATAAATTTTAAAAACGTACAATATGCAAAGCAGAAAGCAGAGTACTAGATTTTAGAAAGTCACTGGATCTGAGTAACTGGTCAAAAGCCACTATAGGCTATTTATGGTCGACTATACAAAGCAGCTTGTTAGGAATCTATTGCTGAGTTTGTGTTTAGTTGCGTGTTTATCAAAGGGAGTTGTTGGAAATCAGATGGTCTTAGAATTCGTGTTTAGCTTTGAGCAGTTTGTGGATTTTCTAGTCGGGTTGATATTACCCTCATATGGGGGAATTAAATTGGACAATACAACTCGAACTCGAATACATTGCATCAAACTATAATTTCATTTCTCATGCTTTTGTTTGGCGTTAGAATGTGCTAGAATTAATTTTCTCTTTGTAGATTCTATTAAATCTCTACCCCTGCATCTAAATCTACAAAATTCAATTAGATTCACACCAGCCGAAAAAGGACGCAAAATCCTGACTTACATCCCCTTTTAAGAAACATTGCCACGAATGAAAAAGTCACTTTGGAGAAGGAAAATAAGCTAATAAATAAAACCTCACATAATTAGTCACACGCCATCACGAAATCTTTCATTCCTCCAGCTATCCATCCTCCTCAGTGATAATGTGACCCATTTAGATATAAAGAGACTTTTTCGCTACTGAAATATTTACGACTTCCGAATTCTAACCACGCGATGCTAATTAGCACCTGTATCTTTTTCTAAATTTCCAAATTATTACTACCTTTCCCAAAGAACAATGAAAAGTTTATCATTTCAAAATAGGGGCTAATCATTTAATTTTCCCACTTTCCCATTGTTTATAAATTCTCGCAGCATGACACATTTTATATTCTAAACGTTAAAGATTTCAAGAAATTTTTAACTAATTTAAAAAAATTTCAAAGAATTTTAAAGAGTTTAAAAATTTTCAAGAGATTTTACAATATCGATACTTTTTATTTAGCCTCCAATTTTAAAGAAAAAAGAAGAATCTTCATTCTCCAGCGATTTTTCAGGACAGTCCTTCTTGATATTATTCTTCAACGGAGAGCCCAAGAAATTGATTTGTTATTCAAATATCGTTTCGCGACAAGGGGGGAAGAAGCCGATGTAAAGGAAACGGGCGAAGGCCCATGACCGATTAGCTTAATGGACTGTGAAGCGGACCAGCCATTTGTATGATAATCTACTTTGAACCAAACGCCGGAAGCCGGCGAAACAAAAGTGTCCTCTGGGCACTCAAACCGGACCACGTGACCGGTGAATAAGAATGCTGAAATTTTTAAAGTCTTGCGTGTTTCACGGTAGATAACTTCCCACCATCAACTTTATGCATAACATTATTTTTACCTCAAGGATCGCTATAATCCGTCGTTCTGTCTCGGGTTTTTTATTTAATGACAGTTCATTGCATAAAACACATTAAATAATTGCGTTTCAAAAAAATTGGGATCCTCTTTTAAAAAATATTCCACCTTGCACGTGCAAATTTAATTTACCATCACGATTCCAGACTTTAGAGAGTAAGAGTGTATGAACAAGTATTAAACATGAGAGAACGAGAGAGCATGAAGTGATACTAGACTAACTTTATAAATACTTCATCTTGCCTTTGGGTTATTTCCGACTGTTTTGTTTCTACCTTTCAGTGTGAAAAATAAAATTATTGCGTATACTCTGTTTTATGTCTTTTTATATCTAGAAGCAACCCTGAAAACGAAAGATATCAAAGTAACGAAACAATAATAAAACGACCTTTGCTTTTTTCATGAAAAGATCATAACCCTCTTGGCATATCTGCAAATATCACCTCTTAAAACTTTAGTCATTAAAATACAATATAAAGGACAAAATAGGACATAAAATGTTACAATAAAAACACAGAACCTTCGTTATCCAAATAATGGTAAAAATACGTATTACTTTTCCTGATTACCTACTTTGCGGAAAATGTTTACAAAAGTCATAACATACCAACATCATCCGCTAGTAACATTAAAAATTTCTTTTATTTCTTAACTTAACAATATTATACGTGCGCTACAACGCGCGGGAAACATTGCCTGGACAATTAATAATATTCAAATAAAAAAACATTCAAATACAAATTCAATAATTTTAGATCCTCCAAATAAACATTTTTTTTTAATTTCAAAGCACGTACATTTGATTACATTAAATTTTTAATCAACTTCATGCTGCGTACAAACACTGAGAAAAAAAAATCTTGGATCCAAAGAAATGCATTTCTTTGACTTCATTTCTTTGAACCAAAGGAATCGTTT
>JAUESH010000015.1:8692046-8712914 GCA_032275165.1 Synergus magnus | reverse complement strand
CTGCAACCACATTCTGCTCGATCATTTCTTTGAATCAAAGAAATTTTTCGTGATTCAAATACTTTTTTTTTCTCAGTGAACGAACGGAATTAGTAAGATTATTATATGTAATTATTTATCGGTTTATACGTCAATAATCCAAATTCTCATTTGTGGTTTTCAAAACTGATCAATCTTTTATCGGTAGGTACGAATCTCTACTCTTTATTGAAGAAAATGTGAGTTTAAAAGCGAAACAGTTCAGAGAGGAAGCATCAAATTATGAGAAAATGATAGCTTTTGATTCATTTTATGTTTATGGATGAGGAGAGAAGTGAACTGTGGCGTGAGAATGATGAAGATGGGGTTGAGAGGGGCCAACTTCACGGCAGCATTAGGTTTAATAACAGCTAAAGTTTCCAACGCGTATACGCGACACGCCCTTTTATTACCCGGTAGGTACACAGCCTTTATACATAAAATGACACATGCATACAGGCTCATGAGCGTATTTACATGCATTACGTCGCTGTGAGAGTAACGAGCTTGCCGTAACGAGATTTAAACGAGAAAGTACGAGTAAAGTCGCAGCATAGAGGACAACTTAACGTTTCTGTTCAAGTTGAGTACTCGCTTAATTTCTGATCTACCTTACAACAATCTGTACAACGCTTCTAATGAAAAAAGCAAGATATCACCTCGTTTATTTAAGGATTCGCTGCAAAGAGTACCTACATTATATCCCGAAACTGAGTCTGACGTCTTAATACCATATAAACGTCATCTCGGTACCGAGGAAATAAGGAAATTGCTACCGAGTGAGAATATCAACCAGGGCAGAATTACTTATTTTATTAAGTGTCACACTTTAAAAAATTTCACTACTTTCGATCTGTGTCTGACTTTTAACGACTTAAACTACTCATCGCCTATTATGTCTGACTTTAAACGACTTATACTACTTGATGCTCCACAGTAAAAATTAGGCATCCTTTTGAAACTATGTAAATTCGTTATTAAAATAGTTCGCACAGCAAAACAATCTTACTTCAGTTTGGTTCGCGAATCTGATAAAAGAAGTTCGATTTTTTGGTCTAAAATCCTAAAATAGACTCTAAGTGCGTAAGGTAAATGCGTCAGTAATCGTCAGTAGTTTAGTTATCGTCAGATGGCGAAATATTTTCTATAAAACAAAGATTCCTGTTGCCTCCATATGAAAAAATATGATTTTTAGCAAGTTTAAATATCCTGTCATCGAATTAACGATTTGATTACTGAAACAGACACATTTTGTCCCTGACGATAACTAACGCATTTGCATTATTTGAATTTTAATCGTGAATATAAATTAAATTAAATTAAATATCATATTAAGCAAACCAAATTATATTTTTTAAACTATACTCTGATCACTTCAATAATTTACGAAAATCGAAATCGTGTTTAATATGATATTATAAGCATTTGAAATCTTTCATTTTGCTTAAAGTGACGATTACTGGCGCTTTTACCTTATCATCTATCAACATTCAAATCTGATTTAGAAAAATAAAAACAGCGATGCTCTTCTGTCTTTTTTGGTACGCATGAAGTTTGAATCATTTAAAACAATGCACTCTATGAATCATTTTAGTTCGTTTTGCGGTATCCCTTTTCAGTCTGAAGTTAGCACATTAAACAAGTCTAAAATTGGTATTAAAACATACTTTTTTGGGGATCATATTAAAACACTTAAAAAAGGATCCCGAATTCAAAACGAAAGACCAGTTTTTACTGTGTCCTTAAGCTTTTGTAGGGGCAAAAACTTGGGAAATTTTCTTGATTATTTAAATCTTTAAGGAAAGAAAAAATTCTAATGTGTGAAGGTATTCCAAATAGAAAAGGGGTATTACGATGTGATAAAATGTAAAACATGCATTGAAAGATTCTGAAGTCCAGGATTCTCGTGCATCCGATTGGAACCTAGTATCTGATTTTGAAAGCACTTCTCCCTCAATATACTCCGCTTTACGAAAGTACAAGCGTGCGTTATGCAAAGAACAGTCGGAACAGAGCATCAAGGCGACAATCTCGACTCCCTTTGCAGCATGAATTGAGATCAAGGGATAACGCAAAGAAATTTGCTCGGATTTCACGATGCGCACAGTGAGATTCATCGAAACATTTGTATTCATGGAAAACACCACCCTCCAACAAAATCTGGCACTGGGCGACAGTCGAGCTGAAAACCGCTGAAATTGTAACGCGCCGGCGTTACAGTTCGTATTCCTGTGTGCAGTGGCACTCGACCGAGACCTCGGGGGAAAAGTTTCGGACAGCCTTCGCCAAGAAAGTACCCTCTGGTGTGCTTTCCACCGTGCTAGATACGTACTTACGACTCGCCGGATAACGCTCGTAAACTGTAACTGGTGTATCGACTATCGAACGACCCGGCGATTTCACCTGCAAGTAATATCCGAGAGAGAAAGATATATCGCTGAATTTACAATGAAAATGTTTCCACACGACAGAATTAAGTGATTTACCGATTGTCGATGAAGCCATTTTTGTCACGAGCAAACGGCTACATTCACCAGAGATTTATTCGACAAGGGTCACAATTTATTTGAATACGCGCCTAATGCTATATTCTTATTTGTCTCAGCATTTCCAATATATCGCAAACTATGTCAAGAACACATTTATTAAATAGAAAAATTGTTTTTCGCACCTTTTCAAGTTTAAAAATGAAATTATGGAAATTTCGAAATTTTCTCGATTCGACATATAAAGTATCAAGTAATGCAATTCGTTCAGAGTCAGATATAAGAATTCCAAGCAGTTAAATGATTTTGAGTAGTATAAGTAATTTTTTTCGGAAGAGTGTGGAAAAGTTTTTAAAAACACTCGGTAGAGTCGGGGGGTTCCTTAAAATCCAGAATCCATGGCCTAGTGTGTCAAGTAGTATAAGTCGTTCAAAGTCAGACATACGAGATTCCAAGTAGTGAAATATTTTTGTCAGCCATGAGAAATGTCCAGTAGTATAATTCATTTTACGTCAATGATAAACTGATATCAAGTAGTATACGTCATTTTAAGTCAGCCATAAGTATTGTATAAGTAGTATAAGTAATTTTTTCAGCCATACGGGATTTTAAGTAGTATAGGCAATTTAGGTCAGACCACTGAACAGACTTTTGTAGATCATAATTTGACAGCTTTGGTGTTACTTTGAGGATAAAGTTTAGTTACATAGAACTAAGAAGAGTTACATATAACGAACATCCATAATTTTATCTCCTAATAAGGTTCGAGTATCTTTTCTTTTTAGACTAAGAACAGAAAATCACGTGGTGCAACGTGCCTTCGAACTTTCGTCATGGAAATGGTCTGATGTTTCAGTGGCAAGGATAGCAAGCAGTGCGAGTGGATTCGCGCGAACTTTACCGTTTTCCTTCCGCTATCTGTCCTCCCTTTATCAGCGTAACCTCACTTCTATAATACGATCTCTCTCGCACTTCGAACCTTCTCTCATTTTCTTCTTCTCTCACACTGCAGCGAGGAAACGCTCGAATAAAACACGATTGGGCTTCTCGCTCTCGGAGCGCGTGACATTAATGGTGGAAGGGGAGGAAATACGGGGGAGTAAAAATTTTCAGGAACGTTCCAACGTTTCGCCCGTGTTCCCTTCCATCCTCTCTTTAGATTCATTCTGCCTCCTATCGCTCTCTCTCTCTTTCTCCCTGTCTCTCTCTGACTTTAGATTTCATCCCTCTTATCCGCATGCAGCATCTCATTCACTCTCACTCTCACTCTTTGTACTGCATCCTCGTTTTCCTTTCCCCAACCCCGATTTTCAACCCCTTCCAGACCAACTTCCCGCTCGCGAAAGCCCACTCACGTAATTCGGAATTGTCTGTCCAACTACTAACTAGTTCGCGCGGAAGCAGCTGTCTGCCTGTACCGCGAATCGCCAGAATCATCAAAAGGAATTAGCTCACAATAGCAGTAACCCGTTTCCGAAATATGTAACCTTTCAAGGAAAGATGTAACTTTATGATATTAATTGTATTTGAAAGTTAGAGTTTAATTTACATTTAGAGGCTAAGCAACATCAAATTAATATGATTTCATATTAAGTAATCTTTTATTAAGAATTAAAATGCATGCGTAAATTTCAAAAAGACTTTTGACGTATAAAAAGACCCTTATGTCACACTTTTGACGAAAATGAGATTTTAACATCAATCGATTCGCAAAAGAAAACTGCATCTATCTACACAAACGAGAATTCTGAAAAATAAATAGATTTGATTAAATAACAAGTTTTTTGGGAATAAAGCTTGTAATTCCCTGGAGGATAAAACCGTAAGTCACTAAAAAGTTGTATTTGGCTATATATTCATCTAACAATATTCAACATCTTGAAGAAAACTATATTTCCATTTGCCAAAGACTTCTCGAGAGACTCAATTCCTGATCAATCAATAATCTTAAGAAAGTTGGAAATTACATTCAAATGCATTCATCGTGATATATCGGGCTAAGGGAAAGACGAAGTTTCCAGTTTATTGGATTTTTCACTTTATTTGCGGAGGATTGTAGCTGTACGTGCATCAATAATAATACGTGGACCGGAGAGGAATGACCTATGACCCTGGACGAAATGATGTTATAGGGTCGCTCGACTATGACAGTTTATCGGTTGATATTGAACAATTGAATGCCGATTTCCCAACAGACCAATCGTCGATTCCATCGAATCGTAATATCGCGTTCACAATGTATACACGGTGTATCCTGTGTCCACGGAAAGGGTAGACGGTAGTCAGTTCACTAGGGGTCCAATAGTATGACTTGATTTCAATCTATGACTACATCCATCTGCTTCGAACTCATCGAGTACAAAATCAAAATCCATAAAGGTTGTTTACTCCTATAATATTAAATTTTATTGAATTATCGAATTAAATCACACTCCTTTCTCCAATTCCTTTTTCAAACCCCTTTAGGTATGTATTTTTCAAACCTTCCCACCTTTACAAATTGGAAAATGAGAATCAAAGTTTTTGAAATTAATAATAATAAAGTACGTTAGATTCATTCATTCATTCTGTCCACATTGAAGCTTGTATGTTTCCGTTCCGAGATTTTTAACGATTTCCATTAATTACAAAAGATTCGAACGAATTTCGATGTCAAGATATTTCAAAAGATTTTAAGGGATTTCCACATATTATTTCAAGATAATTCGAAAAGATTGGAAATTTTTCAAAAAATTCCAAAAGTCTTCTAAAATATCTTGAAATATTTTTTAATCTCTGAAATTTATTCAAATTTCTTGAAATCCCAAAAATCATTCGAAATTTTTTGTAATTTACCGTTATCTTTTGCTACCCCTAGAAATTAACCCTAAAATCTTCTTAAATAATTCAAAATCATTTTCATTTTGAAATACTTTATATTTTTAATAATTCTTGAAACCCATTAAAATCTTTTTTTATTTTTTTCGGTGGTATAAAAAAAGTATTTAGAGAAGCAGATAGAAACGAATCGCGCGTGTGATTTATTTAAAGTAAATAAAGTTTTGTTTCCCGAAAGTAGGGATTAATTAGCTTTATCTATACCTGAAAGCTACCTTTAACTGCCAGATAGTTTTAACTGTCAGACAACTTTAACAACCAAATAAAAGTAACTTTAGCTGGAAGTAATAAAATTTGATTAAGACCGGGATCTCATTAAGGAACTTCTTTGGTAGTACATCTTCCACTATGCATTTATACTTTATGTCTCAAATTTCAACTTTAAAGTTTGAAATCTTAAGTATTGATAGCTCACTTCAGTCAAGTGTGAAAGTTAGAGGTTCGTAACTTTTTTGACAATGTTTGATCGTCAAATGGAACCGTCCCAAGAAATAAAATTTAAAGTCTCGAAGTTAGGATCATTTTTGTGAATTCAAATCTTAGGGGTGGAATTGGAGTGTGATCCACATGTGTTAGGTGGTTATAACTTTTTTTACAATGTTTAGTCGTTGAATGGAACGATTCTGAATAATAAAATTTCAAGTCCCACAATTTTTGAATATTTTCACTTTCATTTTATCATAAATCTTGCAAACCTGAGTATCATCTAGTCAGTACCCATATCGCGTGGCAAGAAACTTTAGAAAGTTTCTGAATCAGGCGATATTAATCAATTAAATGCGCGATTCGTGTTCGAGTCACTGGGAATTCGTCGAGCTCAAGGGACATGGTTCTTGTCAGAGTAGGTACGTGAGTAATAAAGACGTTGGCTCCTAGTCGAGTCACGTGAGTACTCGACAATTAAGAGAAGGAAGATGAGGCTGTGAGTTGAGAGAGCCTTGGATGGAAGATGAAGCGGTTGACAGGAATGTTCCCTTTGGTCGAGAAAATAGGGATAGGGGGGAGTTTTAGGTACTTGTGGATGGCTCCTAATGTGATCCTATTGTCCTGCTTCGTGCAGAGCAGCGTCATGAATCCGAGCTCTGTAAACTGTCCGGAAACGGTTAACAGTACGGACGTTCGGTACACACTCAAATCGGCACATACCTGTGAACCCTGAACAACCCCTGAATCATGATGCTTTCACTCAAATGGGAATTAATAGCAGGTTGAGGAACAATTATCCTAATCCGAAAACTATTTATCATCTCAAAAAGATGATTTTCTTTTAAAATATTCTAGACATGTATTATACTTAAAAGCCATTTGGTAGCTGCTAAAGCGAGTGGACAAATGAGTCCAATTTCGAGAAAGTTTAGTGGTTCAGTAACTATCAAAATTCCATGAATGGGATTTAGTTACCAAGATAACGTTGACTTAGCGCGTAAACTCGGTGGCTCTCGCGGTTTCATTAACCTGAAGACTTAAGAGACCGTGTGAAGTTACCGCTAATTCAAATTAAGTCGAGCAAAGCCACTGTCCAATACAGCAACGCTTAATTATTCGGGTAGTTGTGAGAAGAGTTACGAGAATGAGATTTACAGATTCTCCTTTCGTGAACTAATTTTAAGAAATTCTGCTGCCGAACATAAAGATCTTTATCAAATTTAGTTTAATAAAGTGATGTTTATTAATATACAAATAGTAAAAATATAACTTTTATAGTATAATTAATGCTACTAATTACATATTAATAATCTTACTAATTCCGTTCATTCATTTGTTAACTTGGTCTGGTTCAAAAGTAATTTTCAATGTAAAAAAACTATAAAAAAGTTATAATTTTACTCCGATGGTAATTTTTTAGCGATATAATCTGTAATTTTATAAATACAATATTAATAAGAGTTTAAATTTTCAAACAATAATTATACAAATGTAGATGTTAACCATTTGCACTCGAGGCCTTTTTCGTTTGAACGAAAAAGGGCGCCGTATCGGCGCCGCTCGAGTGCAAAGGGTTAATTCTACATTTTGATGGTCAATTAAAATTTTAGGTTGACTCAAAAATCGTTTCACTCATAAAACTATGAAATAGTTATAAATTTACTCTCATGACTCGTGGATTCTCTTAAAATGCCATTGAAATCCTATAAAAGTAATTAAAATCTCATGAAAACTCCTAACATGTCTTCAAAATTCGTTAAATTCTTTAAAATCCTTGAAAAATACTTAATATCTCATAAAATAACGTTAATGTTAATTTCAATCTTTGGAACTCGCAGGTACTTTTAATTAGTGAGTAAGCGTAACAAGAATGTACATAAGCAGAAGCTTATCTGGCAGAGAACTCAAGAGGATTAATCAGACCTTATCGACTTGCGAAGTGGCTACAGCCAGGTAACTAAAGCGAATCGCCAAGACATTGGACTAGGAACACAAGATCGAACTCGTATTCATGTTTATGCGAAAACTACCTTGAGGAACCTCTTAACAAGCAGGTGCGACTCTGGATGGATATTAAGGGGGTAATTAATTACTGCGCCAAGAATCGAGAGGTTTCATCAAAGGCATATGCCCTCTCTCAAAGTGATTTCTCATCGTGGGTGAATTACTGGAACCAGTGTCGGCATGTTGTCTATACATAGAATCAGCTTAAAGCAAGCAATAGTGAAGATTGATTGAACCTGGTTCCTTCTTCAGAGAATATCTCTACCAGAAATTCTAACCGACGACTTGTCTCGGATTCTATCAAAGAGCAAAGACATTAATATACATGCACTTGGCATGATAACCCCTCTCGAGATTCCAAGTCGACTCAAATGTTTCAAGGAGGTAACATATGTCTAAAATTATTATGTTATGAATTTCACGTTAGTCATGTTTCGTTTCCTATAGAAGACAATTTTTCGCTTCTGATATTCCTCAAGTTTTGAGATGAAGTAATTTATTCTCATCATCCAATCAAATATTTGAAGGAGTGATAACTGGTCAAAAAATAATTGTTGAAAGGTTCGAGAGGGAAAATGAAATAATTTTTGAAATTAGTTCGCCTGGTGCTTGGGAAAGACACTCGCTCTGATAGGTTATGGATGAACGTTTGTTTGTTCGTTCAAGTGCCAGGGAGAAAATGATTTCCGGTTACTTCCGGCCTGTTCGCCTACAAAACAGGCTGCTTTTCCATTTTTCCTCCTCAATCTTTTTACCAATCAACAACTTTTTCCCATTCTGTAAACCTTTCTGTCGAGCAAAGAACATTCTCAAGTTTATTGAGCTCCTTTCAGACTCGGTCCGCCAGACTTTGCTTTGCGAAATGTGCACCTGATGACACAGTTATTTGATCGATGGATGAATGGACGGATGGATGGATGAATTAATTAATTAATGAATGAAGGAGCGAGTAAACGAGTCAATACGAATATTGAAGACTGACGTCGATTTCAGCCACAGGCAAATTTCAACACAAATTCGCAAAAGATATTTAGTAATTTGCCGGAAAGTGATGTTTAAAATAATATATCTAAATATAATTATCGTACTATAGCAATATTATACGCGAGCTAAAACACGGGAAAAAATTCATGGACAATTAAAAATATTCAAATAAAAAAAAGATATAAAATTACGAGCTTGTAATTTGAAATTCAATAATTTTAAGCCCTTCAAATAAACAGATTTTCAATTTCAAGACAAGTAAATTTGATGACATCAAATTTTGAAAATTTTTTTTAGAGATTTTAAGAGTTTTAACGAAATATCATGAAATTTTAAGTAATTTTAAGGAATTTAACGAAGTTTTACGAAATTTATTGAGGTTATAGTGATACTAAGGGATTTCACAGTATTTCAAGTTATTTTATGGAACTTATAAATATTTTAAGAAATTTAATTTAATTTTAAAGGACTTAACGATATTTTATCGGATTTTGAGTAATTTTAAGGCATTTAAAAGGATTTTACGATATTTATTTGAATTGTATAGAATCTTAAGGAATTCAACGAGATTTCATAAGATTTTAAGTGATTTTATCTAACTTATTGGGATTTTATAAAATTTTAAGGGATTTTAATTTGAAGAAATTTTTAGACATTTCGCGAGATTTAATTAGAGTTTCAGGAATTTACGAGATTTCATGCGATTTTAAGTAGTTTTAAGTATCAATAAGTGATTTTACTAAATTTCACGGAATTCTCAGTAATTTTACGAAATTGATTGAGATATTATGGAATTTTAAAGAATAATAAGGAAAGTTCAAAACTTCTGATATCACTAAGGTTGATTAGTACTGAATTTGAATGTAGAACTTCGCTTAAGAATTGTTGTCCAAAGTGAAAAATTCGCTACCTAGAAGAAACTGTCTATAAAATCCATCTACTTTACAGCCCGATTTGCAAATGCTTCCCTGAATATTTCATAATCCCATATCTCGATCTTTGTGAAAAGAAAAATCTCGCGAGTGGATTTGTACGTGAATCGAAGTCGATTTCCTTGAAACATTCGCAGCTCGAGATTTCTCCTGAGACCTGGACTCGCGACTTGAAAAGCTAAGGACCCACGAGACAGGACGCGATATCAAGGTTGATTTTCAACAGAGATGATTTTCAATGTCACGTAACTTGCGAAGGAAGCTCAGTCACAGGATTTCTCTTTCGATTTGATTATTTTCCCTCACGCGTCTACAACTCTCGTTAATCAGACGGACGACATGGATGCAATTATCTGACAGTAATTAACTTCGCAAACTGCAACTCGCGAGGTCTACGAGGGCGTCGTGTGGGAGAAAGATAGAAAGTTGGTGGTGGGAATAGCGGGGGTCTTCAAAGAGGGTTGAGGGGTTGTGGGGGTAAGAGAGAAAGACGTAGAGGACCATGCGACTGGCTAGATGGAAAGTTGTTGGAGGTTTCCCAGGTTCGACCTGATGGAGCTGTTCTGGAATTATACGGGTTAGCCCTGAAAACCGGGCGGCTGGCAGCTTTTGCGCCGGAAACTAATTTAACTCTCGCATCCTCTTCTACCCGTTCTACGCTCCTTCGCCAACACCACCACCTTTTCATACTGCGTGTTATAGATCGAAAGAGGATTTGCCTTTACCACCACAAAATCGAACATGCTTCTCGTCAAAGAAAAAAATCCGGTTCGCAGGTATTTCAAATATTAAGAGATCTGATCAATCTTAAATCCCTCAATCAAAAACTATCGTGAAACTTTTATGCGTTCAAAGAACTGACATTATGGAAGATATTAGAGCAATATTATCCCGCTACTGCGCGCGGAAAAGATTGCATGGACAATTAATAATATTAAAATACAAAATAGATATCAAATTACACAATTTCCATTTGAAATTCACCAATTTTAGGACCTTCAAATGAAATAATTTTATTCAAATTCAAGGCAAGTACATTTGATTACTTTAAGGGATTTAACGATATTTTATGGGATATATTAAGGATTTTAAGAACTTTTACAGGATTTCAAGAGATTTTATAAAATTTATTGGGATTTTCAGAAATTTTAAAGATTATACTAGACTTCATGGAATTTTAAGGGATGCCAAAAATTATAATAGTAAATTTATAACTTTTTCATAGGCTTATGAATAAAACGACTTTTGAGTCAACTTAAAAAATTAATTTAAAAAATATATAATATCATCAAAATATATAATTACTATTTACATTTGCATAATTATTGTTTGAAAACTTGAACTTCTATTAATAAATTATTTATGAAATTACAGCTCTGTTTTTTAAGTTGAAATTTAAATTATTATAGTGTCAAAAAATTAACGATGCGGTAAAATTATAACCTTTTCATAGTTTTTTTATTGAAAATTACTTTTGAGGCAAGTTAATTTGCTATAAAAATTAATAATTATTACATTATTTATATTCGCGGAACAAATTAGTAAGGTTGTTATACGTATATGTAATTTATTGTAATTTTACATTATATTTTGTATCTTAATGTGTTGTAAAACAAAAAAAATTTTGTAACAGTGTGGCTAATAACGAGTTTAATTCATAATTAACGATTCTCAGTTTCAGGCAAATTGTGATTGGTAAAAATGGTCTTTTTATAGCATTCGACAGTTGGTTAAAATTTCAAGATCTTTTTTGCTTTTGTCTATGAGCACACTGAGCAGGAAATACAGTTTTTACCTTTCATATTCTCTCACTCCCTTTACAATCAGTGGACGTCGTTTTTCATTCGTTGTGCCACGTGTGTAACTGAACGTTCAACCACAAATGATGTATGACTAGCAGAATTTTGTAAACACAGATTTTTGGCTGTATTTCAAACAATGTGGGTAATTAGTTATGACTGTGATTTTTAGAGCTTTCTTCTTTCATTTTTCTCTCATCCTTATAATTACGAACTGCAAATATGAAACCATTTTTTTACAGGGAGAGCATCTCGTCAATTATGCGCGCAATTGGACCAACTTATTGTTCTTGCATCTGCAGATGAAACAACGACAAAAAAAGCTGTATAAACACTTGTATTATAATTCGTATTTGCAATGACTTTTATTTTCTTTTTAGACGCGGATTGACTTTTAGAATTTAGATTCATAACTACTATATGTAACTTTATATGAATTTGTGTCACACAGGGACGTTTATATTTATTCAGTGAAAATTCAGAGTTCTGGTAGTAGTAACTACATCCGAAATGGACGATTTCTACGCTTTCAGATTTAGGTAACACGAAACTTGGTGGCATGGAAAACAAGCAAAACACTTGAATCAATATTAAACATGCGATATCAAATAAATGTATGCGACTTGCTTTTGTGCTACTTGAACGCTCTAGAGTTTAAAAGATTCATTTAACTAAACATTAGAAGAGAAGATTATATAAATTGAAGTTTCATTTTGCATACTCATAAGTGCAATAAAAATTGCATTTGTTTCTGGCAAAAATGGATGTAGAAAATAATCCACTAGTCTTGAACTCAGCGAGCCGTAAAGGCTGGTACTTGAAGAAGATAGTGATTGGAATTGTGCACCGCATATTGCATATGAAGTGTGGAAAATTTAATCGTTATTGGTGCAATTGTGCGCTGTGATGTACAATAAATTCGAGTGTCTATATCTGAGTTCCATACAGAAACAGAATAGGCATTTATACGGTGCATATAATTGTCGCATTGCCGATACGCTGACGGTAAAGATTCCATTATCGTTAAGTTATTATGACCTACGGTACCAACAACATGGTGTACAAATAACGACCGTAATCACATTGCAAAACGGCACAAGATTATCGCTATTATTTGTCGTTACGCTAGCTCTATGGGTCGCTTATTTCTGTAATGAAAATTACATATCTGCAAAACGCATAACTCGGGAGAGAAAGGTAGTTAGCGTGTTCTGAGAAAAAAACCACCAGCAGAGGCTAATTTATATTGGTATTCTGTATTTGAACTTTTTCAAATTTAAGAAATCATTTTGAGAATGGATTTTATTGCATTTGTTTGCTGAATCCCCTAATATTATCTGATACGAGCTGATATCACGACACTCAGTCCTGGGAATGTTGACTCAACAAATATCAAGTCATAAGGTAAACAAGAATCTTACACGTACGAGAATTTTGTTGGAGACTAAAAGCAACGCTATATGTTGCTATATGTGTGTAAGTTTATTTACACGTGCACGAATACGTCCTAGGCGAAAAAGGTACATATGTACGAAAGACGGGAAGAGATACTCTCGAAAGATACAGCACGTCTCTGATTGCTTTCTTACCTTTCCCTCTTTTAGCGAACTCCACTTTCCCACCTCTTTTACCCTTTCTCATGCCTGGAACACTTTCCTTCTTTCAAATGCAGTTTTTTCTCCTTTTTTACGAGAATTTTTTTAGGTGTGGAGGATTTGAAATGAAAGATGGAGTAGAGAAATATAGAGATTTTAAATGAGAAAGCTCTCGAGAACGACAATATTCTCAAGAGAATTCTGGCAGAATTTTATATTTTAAGGATTAACTTTAACTATCAATGCAAAAATTTTCAAAAACTTTTTAATAGATTACCAAAGATCTAAAATAATTTTAAAATATTTCGAGTGATTAAAAGAAAATGTGAATATTTTTCAAGTCTTAAAAAAGATGTACAAAATATTTGATTTTACTGAAGTTTAAGGCATTTAAAAAGAACTTGATGCCGTTAGCGAAAAGGTCTAATTTTTTTTGAATTATGATTGTTTCTTTTGAAATTATTGACTGATTAATGCTTTTATTATCATTTTGACCATTTATGCACGATCCACAGGGCAAAAAACACCCTGTTTAAAAAAAAATATCGTATCATGCACGGAAGAGGGACTTTTTTCGAATCGGTGATATTTTCACTACCTAGATAACATACTTTACTATGAAGAGCAGATTTCTATTGGATCTCACATCCTAAATCATCTAACCTTATCATTGTCGTAATAAAGGGTTCTTATATAATAAAAATAGCAAAGAAGTGGAGTGTGATATCTTTTGTGGATAATCGAGAAAAGACTTACCAGGATCCGTTGATGGGTGCGATCTCGTCAGTCTACAGAGCTGCAGGGGTAGATAACGTGTGTCTGCTCTAGGGGGTGACTTTGGGGGTGGTGGGGTTGCACTCAGGAAACCGCGTTGCAATTCCCACCCGACTTCCTGTATAATTGAGGCCTTGCGGAAGTAGGGCGTCACCTCTCTCAAGTATTTAACTGTAAAAAAAAGACATGAAAGTAAATTAAAAAACCTTGTTTCTACCTACAAGAAATACTCGAGTAATCTGAAATAAATCGAAAGCTTCTTATAGTTTCTTCAATTTTTTTAGTTTATTAATTCTTTTTTTAAATTAATTAACCACTCATATTACCTTTGTCACAATTAAATCATACACGACCAACTTCTAACACTACTTCTTTTCTAAGGGGCTGTCCATTTATTTCGCTCTAAATAAAATGTTTTTACTCTACTAATAAAAATAACTCCATGTAATTTGTGACTAATACAACATAAAAGAATCTATAATATTAATTCTAATTCAACTATTCCAAAGGGTTTACCATTCGATGTTTGACTGTAAACCAGATTTCAGTATTTGAAATAATTTTAAAAGATATTAAAGATTTTACGATGTTTCAGGATATATCATATTTCCAGGGATTTGAAAAATTTTCAAAAATTTCAAGGGATTTCAAAAATTTTCACCCAAATATAAGGCATTTTATAGGATCTCAAAGGATTTTAAAGATTTTAAGTTACTCTAAAAGATTCAAAGGAATTTGTAAGAGATTAACATAATTCCAAAGCATTTCAAAATATTTTAAAGAATTTGAAAGAATTTTGTATGATTTTCAAAGCTTCCAAGGTATTTCTCAGGATTTCTCAGATTATCAAAGATTTCAAGGAAATTCAGAAGAATTAAAGGTTTATAAAGATTTTAAGGGATTTCAAGTAATTTCACAAAATTTAAGGGATTTTATAGGTTCTCGAAGGATTTCAAAGATTTCAAGGGATTTTCGGGGATTTCGATACCAGAATGTTAAGTAACATTTCTCGAAATCCCCCCCATTGTAACAGGTCAGTAACAGATCCTCTTGAACCCTCTTACCCCCTTAAAAGCGTTGCGTAATATATGGACCACCTCTAAAGTATTCTGATGAATACATAATGGAAACACCGAAATTGAGAATTTTCTATACGTGCGATCGATTAAATGAAGCTCACATATCAAAGGATCACTCAGAACTCACTTTTGCCTCAATTTATTTCACCAATTTGATTATTTCTCACGGTCAAGTTTATTTACTTTTATTTATCTATTTTTATTATTCAACATTAACGGATTTGTAAAACTGCCTGTCTTCATGCCTATCTCGAGTAAATAATAAATTGAATAAATATAAATATAAATAAATTTATTTATATTTATAAATATATATTTTAAACCCAAGATAGTGGAAAAATCTTGTTAATTGCTTTCTGGATTTTTCCTTTTTAGTTGAGAATTACGTATAAGTTTATAATGAAACTGCATCGCCCAACATAATTATAATGTCAATCTAAAGTTCATGTAACAAATTAGATTTAAGGAAATGGTTTCATTTGACAGAAAATCAATTACCCTTATCCACCGATTGAAAATTCTCTTAACGCGGATTAAACATTATAGCAAGATTATATTAGATTACGCTGATGCGGCTTACATGGACTCATAAACAGAATAAAAATCAGCAATATAATGACGGCAAAGCGCCTTTAATTAATACCCTAAAAAAAAGCTAAAGAGAAAATAGTGGATAAGTATAACCAGGATTACGAATAACGTGTTGATGAACGCAATATCTGCAATGCGGGGTAATTTCGAGAAAGATGCTTCACACTACCAGGAGAAGAGAGATTCCCCCTATACTCTCGTCATGAACTATACTAATGGCTAGACCCGGCTGCTACAAAATGTTGTTATATGTTATAATTTCCTTCATTAAAAGTAATTTCATTGTGAATATTCGTAGCTTTCCAACTAATTCGTCGTGTAAGGATTATACTCGTGTTACGTATTATTTCCAGAGATTTCCGAGCGAGATATGGGGAGAGCACTAAACCATTTTTCACAAAATTTTCTTCCTCTGCGAGGAAGCAAATCATACATATTTCCTTCCAGGAGGCAAAGTGCTCACTAAATAAGGACAAAAGTTGATACAATTTCACAGCTAGTTTGTATTTGAATATAATTAATTGTCCATGCAATGTTTCATGCGCGCTTCTATAAAATTTCTAGTATAAAGTACCTGGACCCAATATGGCCTAAATACACTTTTCTGGTTTTGTCCTCTTTTGACTTTGTTAATCAAAATTTGGTTACATTTTTATGTTTTTATTTAATTAAAAGCAAATTTTTTTCACGTTAGAACTACTTAAAAAAGCAAAAAGAAAAAACGTTAGATAGGCCATAATGGGTCCAGGTACCTTAGTAGGAATTTGTAGGTGTATTGTATTTAAATAATTATAGATCTTGCTAGTATTGCGAATACCAATGCGCCCTCTACACAATAAAGATCAAAGAATTTTGTTGTCTTTCAAAAGAAAAGCGAAAGGGAAAAAAAGTATACAAATAAAATGATCAGGTAAACTGATCTTTTCTGTGGAATCCTTTCTGTCGAATCTTTTCTTAGGAATCTTTTCCATTGAATAGTAAGATTCTTTGAACTTCTCTATTAGGAAAACTTTAAAATGACAATGCGCTTCGAGAAAGAACTCAAAGGACATGATGAAGGATGGATGGCTGGAAATACTTATTCCTCTGGAACATCAACTTGCAGACACAAGCTGTTTCCAAGTATATCGGAAAGTACCTTCATCCCAGAGATGGGAGGTTCTCGAGGGGCGCGTGATAGTTAAGATCTCGGAAGGTCGTTAAAGTCGAGCGGGAACGAGCTTCCGGCGGGCGTATGATTTTCACTGTGAAACAGCCTGTACGAGGCATGCATCCGGTACCCGATGTGGATTCGTACGTTCGCGCGAATAGGCTCCGCCATAAAAAAGACTCATAAAACGCGATACCTCAGCGCTACGCGGAAATGGGACTTAATACCAAATCGATAGTAAATATTGATTGGTATCCCCCCGCTATATACATATATATGCACATATATATCGTCATAGCACCCTCGGACTTGATTTCTTTTACGACCGAGAAAGTGGAGGATGTGCTCATTTCGCATACCTTTTCATCCCACTATTTGGAATCGAGCGTAATCATCCCTGCCAACGAAATGGCGTCTTTTACTCATTTTTTTTATTTTCCTACATTGGTCTGATTAAAAGCGTCCTGCGAGGAAGGGCAAAAAATTTGTCACTGTGGCAGAAAAGTCTCCTAACTACCTATGTGCCGCGGAAACCTCGTAGCACATCCTCACCTTCTCTTTCCCGCGGCAAATCAATTTGCCACGTTTGCAAGTTTTCCTTGCCAACTCACGACGGTCATTAGACAGTTGTATGTTTACTCACACTGGTGTAATCATATCTGTAAGTATTATTGAGGGCATATATTACTTACCATAGGAGTAAATGCTCTTATGTAATAATATATGTTCTTTTTTTAAGATATCTAATTTTGTATCATCTAGAAGAAATATACTACGCGAAAGTTGCAATATCTATCAACGGAATTTCACTTTGAGAAAGGTTAATAGAGGCATAACATTCGGTAAATAGCGATCACGCTAGCAAACATGCCATCATCGCTGAGAAGCATCATGTACCTATTATCTAGAAAAGTTGTAACCTCATAATGGGTCCATCATGCCGATATTACACCACGTTCATAATACTCGTGTTGATAGCACTTCAGTACACTGGTTTATCATCTTGAATACAGCAAGGTATAAGATATAATGAGTATTAAACTTAAATAAGTTGAACCCTATGTTTAGAAAACGTTAATACACTCAAATATAAAAAAAATCGTTACATACCTTAAGATTACTTAAAATCCCGTGAAATCCCTTACTTTTCTTTAAAATCGAAATAAACGTCATAAAATCCCTTGAAGTTCCTTAAAATTACTCAAAATCCTATAAAATATTGTTAAATACTTTATACTACCATTAAATTTCTACAAATACTTAGGAATTCCATAAAATTTTTTGAAGTACCGTGAAATCCCTTAATATCCCTAAAACAGGGATGTCCACGGATCACTTGGTTCGAATATTTTTTATGAGTTTCAAGTAAATTCCCTGTATTAATTGAATAACCTGAAATTAAAGTTATAAAGAAATTTTTTAAAACAACGAAATATCATTGCGCTCGAGCCGAAAAATTCGTTGTGCCCTTATTGCATTTGGCCCTCAATTATCTGTCAATTGGCAGTTACTAATATTGCATCAGATATAAGAGAAATAAATTAATATTGGGCTGGAATGAACATGTCAAGATAATTTAAATTAATTAAAACGAATTGTAATTTATATCTCTGCTTTCGAGTTATGCCGTCAAAACAGTGGAAGATAAAGTTGGAAAACTAACGCAAGAGGAAAGTGATTTAATTGCGGCAAATTTGCTAATGGCACAATAAGATGGAATTTCAAGAAACATTTAATTGAGTTATATCTTTCATTTCGAATTTACTTCGAAACGAAGCATAGATATAAATATCATTGAAAAAGTTTTGCTTTACAATTTGCTCGTAATATTTGCAATTTCTTTAATTTATATTATCACTTCCCATTCTAACTCGCTTTTAATTGCTCTAGTTTTTTAAGTATATTTTTTAAGTATATTTTTTTCCCGAGGTTTCACTTTGATACAGTAATCCGTCTAATTATCGAACAAGGAGAAAATACGCAAGTAAAACGTGATGTAATTAGTTTGATATGATCTCGGTGATGGCACGTAAACATTCATTCATTCACTTTGGCCCCATTATTAATAATTCGAATTGTAGTATGATGCAAGTGAGCCTGAGGCAGCTGAGGTACATATAACGCGCATCATTTGTTGTACGATTTGATGTTGAATTGGATTAGTAAATATATATATATATATATATATATATATATATATATATAGGAGTATGATGTGTACACTGTACACTACATGTAGGAATGCACATTGTACGAGCCAACGATGAAATTTCGTATTTCGTCCACGAACACACGAACTAGAACTATGTAGGGTTTTACCCTAAGCTTAGCTGTAAGCAAGGTAGTCTCATTTTTCGTGGGGGGAGGGTTAAATCGGATAACATCGAATAAAATGTTCGAGCAAAACGTGCGAATTTCGATAATTTCACGACCGTACCAATCCCTTCCGTCGTGCAATCCCTATTACCAAAGCCAACTCTCCTTCCCTATCTCCTGCCCCCCATTTTCACTCCCATTTTCACCCCCATCAATTTGTTGCAATTTGTCGATTTGATCGACGCGAGGCGATAACGAAATTGTCGATGTCGCTGATAATTCTCGCGCGAGTACACGTGAAAATAACTTCGACACTCGCGAATATTAGGAAAAATCGAGTTCTTTTTATCATGTATTTCAAACGAACCACTTTTATCATCTGGCTGATATTTAAACTCGCTGGAAATTGCCAGCAGTTGGATTCACATGACTAGAGATAAACGAACATGCGAGGCAAGGGAAGAATTTTGCAAAACGAATTTGTTGCGAAGAGCACTGTTTTGCGTTGTGAAGTACGCTGGAAAAGTTTTAATGAATCGCTCTCTTGACAATTTTATCGTAGAGCTTGAAATTTTTGTATTTTTATTCCAACTAATTGCGAGAAAATAAAATGAAAGCGTGTTAATAATGAAATACACTATGAAAATTAACTCTAAAGATTGAAGTTGGAAAGTAATACAATTATAGAAACAAAAATGAAAAATAAACTGCTTAAGATGAGGGACGTAACTTCATGTACATGTATATGAAGACATTTGCATGTAAAGTGCTTGGGATTAATTTTTTTCTATTTTTCGAAAGAAGAAAAATGGAGAGAAATTATGTTTATTTAAAAATGCCTGAAAGCGGTATATTTCTTTCAATATAATTTGTTTAATGGTTGAGAAAAATAAAAAAAAACAGATGGAAGAAAAAATCATTTTCTTAAATTAAAAATATTCTCCGCAGTGATATTTATGCTTGAAAAGCTGCGAGTGATACAGGAAGATTTGTTTTTTTTTTTTTCTGGAGACGGAAGACAAGCAGAGTAGAAGTCGATCTTCTTCCAATGACCACGAAAGATATTTTTAATATCCGGTGCAGTGTCTGGTTTTTCAGTATCTCTCTTCAATCTTTCTTTACATAAAGATTGGATGCTCTTTGCAGTATAAAGTCGATTTCATATTGAAATTGCACGGAAATTTTATATCGTTCGCACGATAGTGATCGTTTTATTTTCTACATAAGTTTTTTTTAAATAGCATTCCATGATTGACATCAAACTTTATAAAAACGTTTTAAGAGTTTTTAAATTAAAATTTCCAATGGAAAATTCTGGCCTGATAACTGAAAGTAGCTCAATTTTAATATGTAATTACATTCGCAAAAATACACTCGATTCGATTTTAATTTTAATCTCTCAAAATCATTAAAATCGTTAGACATTTCAAAGAATCCGTTAACACACCCAAAAATGATTGAAAATCTTTCCAAATTTACTGAAATATCGTTTTATATTACCATACATTTTTTGAAATACATTTGAAAATCGTTCGAACTTCACGAAATTAAAAAAATATTCTCCGTGATAGGTCTTGAATTTTTTAAAATTCCTTAACATTTTTTTAAATTCCTTAACATTTTTTGAAATCTCTTAAAATATTTTTAAAATCTTTGTAATTCCAAAAAATACCTGAAATTTTTATTTAACCTCTCACAATCTTTTTAAACACATTAAAATTTCATACACTGAGAAAAAAATGCTATTGAATCAAAAGTACGCACTTTCGCGCTGGTTCGAAAGCAGATACTATTGATTCAAATGAATATTCAATGAAACAATAACGACATATTTCGG
>JAUESH010000015.1:8662716-8675069 GCA_032275165.1 Synergus magnus | reverse complement strand
TCAATCGTGTGTTGATGGATTCGGCACATGTACAGAGTTTTGGTTTGAAAAATATAAATATCTAATGTTATGCAGTATTATTTTTTTATTCAATATCCGCAGATGCTAATTCTTAACATCTAAATTGTCCCTATAATTAAAATTGGAGATGTAACATAGATGTTACGCATAAACATCTAGTTTTCTTAATGATGTGTTGTAAAACCACAAGCATTGCGTTTATAACTGTCTAATAGTTTATATCGTAATAGATGTGTAATTTCTAGTTTTTAGTGAATTTTAGGATCAATAAAAATGATAATGCGCAAACTAATACGTTCCTTTGTTTTGTGTAAGACGTATTCTCGTTCGACAGCATAGCCTATACATCTTCGTGCTTCTATTACGTGAAATTTAATAGTGAGGGGGCCATCACGCGGTGCCGCAATACGGGAGTGGAATTCTGATTGTATCGTATCCAGCCATGATGATCCAATATGTCTGACATATAACGTTCAACGTTCTACGTTCTACGTTCGTCCTACGTGCTGGGCCGCACTTACACTCTCACTCATTCTCCGAACGACATTGCGCCAGATTACGCTCGTCTTCCCGATTGAATACATCAGCATCCATCATCAACTGAAATTGACGCTAAAGGCCTTTTTATCTACCATCCTGCCAATGCAGGATGCAATCTTTGCTCGGGATTTTTTACACTGCTTTTACGTTGAATAAGAAATTTCCTGCGATCAGCCATCATTTGCACTGATCTTTTATACGGTCGTACTTTTATGAATATTGTCTCACAAAATATCGAGATTAAATTTACATTTGTGTTTTCATATACCGCGGATATTAAATCCTCCTCATAAAGTTAACGGCATGGTGAATTCCGTAATTATTCACCTTAGAAATACATGAAATTCTACTTTTGCTTCCTCATAGAGGAAGCTTTGTAGTCGTTACATTTTGCAACATTTTTAAAATGGTTTAATTAAACTTTCCTTAGTTGATAAATGTCTTTAGACTCTAATACAACGTTCTAATCAATTGTCCGGATGTATGTATGTCGCCGTTTTTTGTCGCCACTATAACTTGAAGACAGTTATAGATAAATTGATGAAATTTGTAGAGTTTATTTGCACAACCAATAGCTCAAAACGTGCCCAAGGATTTTTCAAAAAATTGAATTAAAAAAATTTTTATGTACATTTATAACTTTTGTAAAATTGCTTTTTCGACTATAAGTTGTCAAGTGTTAAAAATTCAAAGCTTATGTAAAGGAAGAAAGATTCCTTGTGTCGGGACGAATCAATTGACCTGTAAGATTAATGCATTTAATTGAATATTAAGGAAGTTATAGTTATTTGTAATTTCGAAAAATTTTGTTTTTTTCTATAAGTTTTCGAATGACAAAAATTTAAAGCTAATGTAAGAAAGGAATAGATTTTTTGCATCGTAAAAAAATCAAGTAATCTAATATTAATTCATTTTATTTAAAAATATGAATGATGATATCAAAAGATTCTTTCCTTTGCGAAAAAGGAATTTAATTACTTGTTAATATTTACGAAAATCGTTAATGCTTCCTCTATGAGGAAGCAAATGCATTTGTAACTTCATCATAATGAGGAAGCAAAGTGCTCAACAAATGAGCACAAAAAAATATAAATACAGTTAAATGAAACACCCGAGATCGAATTCACAGCTATAGTTTCTTTCTGAATTTTGGTTTCTAATTTTCAAAACATATGAAGCATGATACAAATTCCACCATTTTTTAATTCAATTTGGCTATTTTATTGAGACCCCGGAAATTAATATTACGTATAATTTACGCAGTCCTTTTCTTACTTTGATTATTTATCGCAATACGAAAGTTATCCGAACTTTCTTATCAACTTATAATAAAACGTGTTGCAAAGTTACGTGACTACTTAAAGTTTATAACTCAAGCCAGCAAATTAAGGAAATTTCCTCTCTCCCTTTTCTCCTCTCTTTGTCCTAATTGTCTTACACGAGGCAATGAAACAAATTCTAAATTTGTTTTCAAACCAATCTCTGTCTAAGCAACTATTTTGGACCAAATTACGTATTTGAATATATGTAGCAGAAATTTACCCGCACAGAAAAAACTCTATGGTTGTGACAACCATAGATTTTTTTTAAAGACTTTATTTTATAGAGACTTTATAGCATTTTAGGAGATTTTAAGTGATATTAGCTAATTTCAAGATATATCAAGTTATTTCAAAAGAATTTAAGGTATTTAAGGGATGAAAAGACTCCATAGGATTTTAAAAAATGTGAAGAAATGCTAAGAGATTTTATCTGATTTTGAGGATTCCAAGTTCTGTCCCAGAAATTATTTAAAAAAAAATCCTTGTGCTTTATATTTTGAGTGATCCATTTAGTCTCGTGGGGGGCAACTCAAAATTTCCATACGGGACGGAAATTCGCGTACTTTAATTGACTTTTTTTCCTATTCAAGATTAATACACAAAGCCTCTGAGTTAATACACAAAACGACTATTTTCTTCCGTGTAGCAAGTATGTAAGGACCAATAAATGGAAAATATTACGTCACGCTTTCCATCAGCCAGACAGAGCACACTTAGTTACGGCAAGTTGGTTTTATAACACTGATTACAGTGCACACTGCATACGTACACGAGCAATGAATGCGTTCATTAACTTCATGTTACTAGTGCACTCAAAGGGTGCGTCTGAGTGGTAATACCTCTGAAAGAAGTCAAGCAAAACGGGATTCCAGAATGTACAAGAAGGGGTGTAACGAAAGGGATAAGGAATGAGGAGTGAAGGGTTGGCTGACTGCTGACGATTCAAGGAGAGGGTCGACGCAACTCAAAACGTTAGGGTAGCCTGGAAAGTTGTTAATTGGCGTGAATTACGTATTTCTCACCGCGGAAAGCACGTGCTTGTTGCGGTTGAGCTCTGTTAAGGTTAAGGGCAATACGTCACGTTGAGGAAAAAAATTTGACTCGCATTTTCATCTCGAAAATCTCACACTTCGTGCGTACCATTTATAATTTACCCCATTTACATTCCTGTCTGTAGCGTAATTTCATTTTTCTATTTTATAATCCGATTTCTGTAAAGTAGCTCGAGTCAGTGTTCAAATGTTAAGAGAAAAAAATGAATACTGAAATGTAGAATTTTAAATTAAAATTCAAGAAACGTTAATACCCTTATTTTTGAAAATTGAACAATTATGCAGAAACTTCTTGCGTAATGAAATAATGCGAAACATTTAACATCGCATTGGCTTGAAGCGATATGCGTGATATTGTTTCGCACGTTTTTGTTAATGATTGGAGTGCGGAAGGTGTGTGCAGCTGCAAACACGATGTACGAATTGAATTGGTGTACTTTTGAAATTATCGAAAGCGAAACACTGGGACGCAGAATGAAAATGCCCGAATAATTACATATCGAGCAATTTATATACACTTGTGCACCCGCGTGTTGCGAAAATTCCCAGTACACCACCACCTCTCTCTATCTCGCGGTAATTTATAATTCATTAATTCATAATTTTGTACATCGGATACGGTTGCTGGTTTGTTCGACGAAATGGTAAATTGTATTTTGCGAATTTGTATGACGCTTCCAAAGATTGCACCTATGTCGAACCGCGGACACACATTTGCGATAAATATGCGTTATTCTATGGACGAACGAATTAACATTGTTATAGTGCAAAATATGAACTCACCCGGGTAGAAATTGTCGCAATTGACCCCAATACAAGTATGGTGCTATTTGGGTGCTATTAGGGAAACTATTTTCTTAAAGTTCTAAACTGGGGCTATTAGGGCCCCAGTAGGGTTTCCCTATTTACAATTCGGGTTTGCTAAATAGCACCCTAATGTAGCCACTAATGGGGGACTAATCAAGTTCTAATTAAACTCTTGAAAATTCTTTAGACAGTAATTTTGAAAATCTTTTTGAAAAACTAACTTTAACTCTTACACACACTAACTCCCAGGCAGTCAATTTTTGATCCAAAAGTGGATTTAAACAATGCAAAAACAATTGACATGTACGTAAGAATATGTGAATGTAGTTGTAATTTTTCAATTTTTTTTCCATTGTGAAACTCTTTGATCCATTTTTGGATCAAAATTTCACACCTTGGGATTTAGTGTGAAGATAATTTCACACTTCTTTCGATTTTTGAACTACAATCTTTATAAAATTTGACTTTCAAAATTTGAAAAATTGCAGTCTGGCAAGTGAGATCCAGTTTTTCAAAAAAAAAAAATTATTTAAAAATTGAATTACACAAGGTAAATATTTTCAATGGTTAAAAAAGATTGAAAAAGCATTTCTAAAAATCATTTTTACAGAGATATTTTAAACATTGGTAATTACCATATAAGAAAAAATTTAGTTTCGCCAACTTTACGTTAGCAATAATAAATATTTTTTACTAAAATTAGGCGATTGACTTCCGTTTCGTACAGACGGTGGTAAATGGTCTGGTTTTAGTGAAAAATATTGATTATTGCAAATGTAAAGTTGGCAAAACTAAATTTCTCTTATCATAATATATTATATGCCCTTAATCCCGTTCGACTTACCACGGTACGATGGCATTCACGCGTTCTCCTGATTTTTTCGACTTTATTTATTGTGCAAAAACTTTTATGAAAAGCAATTGGGCCCAAGCTCAATTTGTTATTTTAATGTTTGTAGAAGTTAATGCGATAGTGATTAATCTTAGGTTTGAGGAGATTAAATCCCTAATGGGGTTGTCGTGTCCAAGGTGTCGGCTTTATTTTCGTAAATCCCATAAAATTAGGAGACGTATCGGAAGTGAGAAAGTGCGTTAGCACATCTTAGGTGGAAGGACGTTAATCTCAATTTGAAGTGGGTGTAGTGCAGAGTAGGATGTTCTGAACGAAACGAGGGTTATTCGGGTGAAGTTAGTATTGGAAGTAGCTACGTTTTGGTTTCTCAGAAAGACTTACGTGCCCCACGAGGTAACACTGCCTTGAGAAACGATCTTCTACACCAAATTCAGCTTTATGTGTCCCATTACTTTGGCAACTCGAGGTGTTACATCCTCAGCAAAGAAACAAAATAAGTAATATAAATACTTTACAAAATTCGAACTTGTATACATTATGATTATTGTCACTAAGTGATAGAAAACAAATCTCAAAAAAAAATAATCAAGAAACAAAATCCTCATTGCGAACCAACTTCATTTTGCGAACGGGAGAACGAACGAACGGAATTAGTAAGATGATTGTATTTAATAATTACATCTATCAATTTTAAATTCAGTTTTATGGTCAAACTATAGAAAGTACAGTCGTTATTCAGATTTCCACATGCATTATTTAATGCTTAAAAATTAAATGGGATGAAAAAGTTAAAAATGTCTCTTTTAAATTTTTTATTCCTTTTTAAAATGAAATTGATGAAAGAAGAGTTTGTTAAGTAAGAAAGCCAACAAACCATTTTTCCAGTTGTTTGAAAGCCCTGTTTGCTATTCAATATCACGTTTAAAAGCGAAGTGAATTGAAATTTTCTTAAACTTATTATTCCTCCACAATCACTGATTTTCCCTGCAATTTGTCAGATTCTCTGTCGTTCTCAGTACTCGTTGACTCTCAAACTGCGGTGGGTCGAGTGTAAAATTAAAATTGAATATTCTCGAGGCGTTGATTGCCAACCATTTTTACCCTTCGTCCACTTCTTCGACGTTTCGCAAAATTAATGTATGGTAAAGACACTTCGGTTTATAGAGGATGGAAAAGGGAGGAAAATTTGTTTCCAGTTTCCGCTTTCATCGATACGGGCAGCCCGCGTGGAGGAACGTAGGATCTGGAAAGTTCCGAAGGACGTTAAATAAAGTTCGCTGATCGAAATTGCGTTAAGTCTTTACCGGCATTTTCCTCCGCTTGCCTTCTTCCATTTTTACATTTACTTCCGTTGTTGTAGAGAAAACTTTGTAATTAACTCAACACGTTTGTATTCTTTCCTTAGATGTTAAAATTATAAATGGCGCGCTACATTTTTACGGAAGAAAGCCTCGAGTTGAAATTGCACCATGGGCCAAGTCGGGTTCAAATTAGTTTGCCCCACTTTAAAAAAAGTGGCTCTAGTTAGAAAATCTAACTAACGCCTAATTAGTTCGCCACACTGATCTATTAGGGTGCTAGCTGGGGCCCTAATAGTCCCAATTTAGAACTTTAAGAAAATAATTTTCTTAACAGTACCCTAATAACACCCTATTTGCAGTGTGGTCAATTGGGGCGATTTCTACCCGGGAAATAAAAAATTAATCCAATTTGTATCAAGTGTTTTACTGGAAATCCTATTGTTGAATTTTCTAATTGAGCCTCTGGATAGTGTAAGGACATATAAAATTCAAGTGGCCTCTTTTGTCTTTAAAATCGATTTTGAAAATTAAATTTTTGAAATATATGGCTTTGTAGGAAATTTCAAAGACACATATTTCAAAGAATTAATTTTCAAAATCGATTTTAAAGTCAACAAGGGCCAGCCGGGACGGCCACCTGAATTTTATATGCCCTAACACTATCCAGTGGCTCAATTGTAGGGGAAATTGATGTATGAAACCAAAAGAAATTCTTATAAAATTCAGTTTGAAAGATACTTGATTCAATTTAAAAGTATTATGCATTATGTATTTGAAAAAAACCGGATTCTTCTACTTCCCTCGCGCTTGATAATAAAGGCATTGAAATTAATTTGACGAGTCGGTTCAATTAAATTTCTCTTCGACATGCACATGTTTTCCTTTTTTTTTTTCATTGTCCGGCTTCTTGGTCTTTTGTTTCTGAATTATTAGGGAGAAGAAAGAAGGTTCATTCTTTCTCGAATGAGAAGCGAACGAGGAATGGA
Source organism: Synergus magnus (assembly GCA_032275165.1). Classification (NCBI taxonomy): domain Eukaryota; kingdom Metazoa; phylum Arthropoda; class Insecta; order Hymenoptera; family Cynipidae; genus Synergus; species Synergus magnus. The sequence goes on along the minus strand of JAUESH010000015.1, from coordinate 8,668,187 downwards.
AGCCGTAACCGAAGTACCTACAAATTAATAAAGTTATTAACGTCGCCTTTCCCGTACAAGTCGTTAATTAAATTGGATAGCGCCCCCAGAATGAAAAGGAAACTACTTCGCCCTACCATTCTTCCTGTTTCTCTCACCTAGTCTCCCTGCCAACGACAACCATAGCGGACCAAGCATTGTTAATCTTTTAGCTTTTGTTATTCCCTCGTGTACTCAACTTAACCGGAAAGAGGACTGAAGCTTGAATGAGATAACGATAAAGAGTAGTAAACAAAATTTATGAAATTTCAATATAAATCGCCATTTCTTTCTTACATTAATTGTTCTAAAATTATCCTAAAACTAGTAATATTACACGCACTCTATAATTTGTCCATAAAAATGAATTTAGAGTTAATGGATGTAAATCAAAATAATAATCTGACAAACTCCGTTAAATCTCTTAAAATTACTTGAATTCGCTTGAAATCCCATAATATCCTAATCAATTACATAAAATTACTTAGGATTACTGAAATTTCCGGGAAAGCTCTTAAAATTTCTTTGAAATCCTATAAAATCTTTTGAATTTCCTTTAAATTTTGTAAAATCACTTGATATACAATAAAACTACTAACAATCCCACAAAAAATCGTTAATTCTCTTAAAATTTTTGAAAATCTCATAAAATCTCTTAAAATCTTGTAAAATTCCTTAAAACTACTCAATATCCGATAAAATATTGTTAAGTCCCTTCAAATTAATTAAAATCCCATAAAATATCTATAAATTTCTAAACGGAGGAAAATGGCCTAATTTTAGCGAAAAATATTTATTATTGCGAGCATAAAGTTGGTGAAACTAAATTTGCTTTTATGGTAATTCCCATATGCCCTTAAAATTATTATATTATACCCGCCCTGTAGTGCTCGTATAATATTGCTACTAGAATAGCAATATGTAAGCTAAAGCTCATTAATCTTTATGAAAAATTCGAAATTCATTGAATTCATTTAGTTAAGAGCTTAATCAACTTTTTAGTTCAAGTTTAAATGAAATTTAAATTTTTCAAATGCATTTTTATTAGTACATAGAAATATTTCAGTAGAAGAGCAAGTTTTTTTTACTTGTAAATAAGAAAGAAAAATATGTATATTCTGACATTTACGATCCCTTTAACGGAATCAATGTACTTCCTTTTATAGAAGGAAGTACACTTTTTGCTGTCGATGCATTATAAAAGTTCGAAATATACTAAAGCGACCTTTACTTGCCATTTAATAGCAGCCGCAGCAGTTCTATGGAATAAAAATGTCATCTCATCCAGAATTGGGATCCTTACATACCTGTGAACAAAAAAAGGAAGAAATTGTTCTATGAATTCTGTTTAATTGTGAAAAAATATGATTTAAACTAAAATATACATAAGGTTCCTAAAATTGATTTTATCCAGAAGACTGTAAATCTTGTATAAAATGTTCAGTTTTGTAAAATACAGAGACGTATTGAAAGGTTATAAAATTACGCAAGGGTGAAAGATGAAACGGCGAATCGTGACGGTTTTTTCTATTGGTTTTTCATATCCATGTTCCAAGGTCACGTCTAGACTCTTGGCGGACGATGGTCATCTACGTGACGTCATTATGGAAGACGTGAGAGCACGTTGAACATGGCACGTGCTTCCAACTCATCTACCAACTTTTGTTTGCTAAATTAATTGATCACATTTCACTTCCAGTTGGGGAAAAAATGATTTCCATGAAATTTCCAAAAGCAGATAAGATTCTATACCAAAATACTTCCCAGTGTATTGCAACATTCTTACAAATGTATTAAACATCAAAGTGATTTCATAGGAAGAGAAAAACTAACAATTATTAAGTATAAATGTAATTTTCTCAACAGGGTTGAAATTTGTAATTTCCTATGAATACGTAACAACCGAATTCTATATAAAACCGCGTATGCACGTGTAATAGTATTATTGATGTAATGAAACTAAGTGAAAGAGCACCAGTGCACAGATTGAAACAAATTGACAAAGAGAAACTTGTACGTTATTAGCGAGTGAATTTCATTAAATTGCACTCTCTGTCCTCTTGAAATCAATTAAAATTTAATTGAATCTTCCCCCGCTCCGGGAATATAATTTTAATGACTAAATAATAAATTTCAGGTCTTTTACAGGATTTTAAGAGATTTTATGGAATTTATTGGAATTTACAGAAATTACAAGAGAATTAACGATTTTTTGTGGGATTCTTAGTAATTTTATTGTATATCCCTTAAAATTTTTGAATATCGCAGTTAATTTCATAAAATTCTTTGAAATCCTCTAAAAGTCATTGAAATCCCATGAAATCTCATGGCCTACCTTCAAATTTCGTAAAACTTCTTAAAACTCCTTAAAATTAATTAATATCTCATAAAACATCGTGAATTACTAAAAACTCCGTGAAATCCCTTAAAGTTTTATAAAATTCCAATAAGTTTTTTAAAGTCCTTAAAATTTCTTTAAAGTCCTATAAAATCTCGTGAAATTCTTTAAAATTTCGTAAAACCACTTGATATTTCTTAAAATTACTTAAAATTCAATGTAATCTACTTAAATCCCTTCAAATTCCTGAAAATTGTTTAAAATTTAATTTGATCAAATGTACTTGCTTTGAAATTGAAAAAAATGTTTATTTGAAAGGCCTAAATTTGTTGAATTTCAAATTGGAATCATGTAATTTTGTATCTTTTTGTGTTTGAATATTATTAATTGTTCATGCAATGTTTCCCGATAATATTACTAGATATTAGTAGATAATATTACGAAATATAATCGAGTACATTAAGTTGTCCATTTTCAGTTATTTTACAGCATTAAATTTTCAATAAACTTTTCTCCTACTTCCCTTCAGCTCAAGTAACTAGTACTAGCTAAGTTATATCAAGAGACTCAAAGCGAATTAATATTGAGAGCACGAAGTTTCGGATATATTTAGGAATATGAGACGTGGTTGCGTTTCTCCGATTAAGTTAAATGGGGAGTAAAATAGGTAGCAGCGAGGGAAGTACTCTCGATACGACCACCCTCGATAAATTAATTATTCTCCAAGATTCTCTGTTATCAAGAACAAATTAATTTTCGTTGAGATATATGACTCTCCAGTAAAACCGAAACTACTAAGAAATATTTCATGTAGATAGCAGACCAAGGACATTCCAAACATTCCAGTTAAATACTCGTTTTGCAGTTATTTTCAAATACTTTTCAGAAAGTGACGGATGGAATTTTTATTTTATTTTACGTTCTTCGGTATTATCTGATTTCAATTTAATTTAATTAAAATTGTACAAGTTTAACTAGATTTCAATAAAATCTAAAATGATATGTATAATTATATACCCAACTTTCCTTATATGATGTTAAAAGTTTTCTCGTAAGATTGATGGATTAATGCAAAGTATAAATAAAAAGATTAAAGAAATAGTGTCTAAAAGTACACGAGTAAGTGACACCTCTGCTGGATTGGCTGAAAGCATGTAATCTATGTATTCTATACCTTCTGTTCTTATCATTAAATACCATGCAAACAGGTTCCTGCTCCCCAAGAAAGTCAGAGTCTATCGGTGCCTTATCTCTTCGTTATGCTAAACTGCCTTCATACTAACTCTTTAACTTGATATGAGAAAGTGAAAAATAAAACTACTTTTACTCGTGAATTCAATCGCGATTTATATACGTATTTAACAACTTATAGATTTGGATTTTTAATAAAATTATATAGCTCAATCTATATTTCTGTGAATTAAAGTTTCTTTGAATCTTTGATTTATTCTGAGGAAATTGGACCCTTTTTTTAGATTGAATTTAAAATTCTGTGGAAAATAGGTCACGACATGTAAGACTAAACCTACAGAATGAAGGCGTTAGTGAATCGTGCGGGAAAAGTATAAATTTCCTAAAGAAGTATGTTTGAAATCAAGAAGTTAGTTGAAATTGAGTATAAATTCAAATGTATCATATCGCGTGTAAAGGGACCGTTAGCAAGGCTAGATCTACATAACTCTCCTGGCTCCTCCCTCTCTGTAGATTCCCTTTCTGAAGGTGCCTTATTCCACTTGGCTTCCATCGAAATCCACCCCTGCAACATATGTATCTCGGCATGGCATAAGTAATCATAGACGTGCGCTCTGTACAATGTACGGGCTGTCTCATTGCTACATTGCACTCCCGGAACGAGAGTTGAACAACTTAAAATCACTACCTCCTGGCAAATCAATTTCCAATTCTATCTCTTACTTAATTCCCTGAAAATTGAGTTCATTTTTATCCTCTTAATTTCATAAATTGCTGTACAATTTCCCAAAAATAAAACAATTAGTATTTTTCATTGAAGAGTAGAAAAAATTAAATCACATTATTTTAAACTACAGCGCGCCGGAAACTTAATATGGACATTACAAACAATTAATAATACTCAAATCAAAATAAGATATAAAATTACATGATTCCAATTTGATCCAATAATAATCGTCACATTGACGATTATTATTACTAATATTTAAATAAAATTGCCGATATACTTCATATTTATAAATTTAATTATTATTGAGACAAAAAATGACCACGGAAGTAAAATTATAACTTTTTAATAGTTTTTTGAGTAAAAATTACGTTTGAGACAAACCAAGTTAATTTACTGTCAAAATTAATAATTATTATATGTAATAGTAAGATTAATACTGATAATATAATAATGGTAAGTAACCCGAGATGGGTATACATGGAGAATAAATTAAATTAAATTGAATAATAATGGTAAGATTATTATATGTAATAATAGTAATAAAATTGAAATTAAAATGATATTTTAGAATAATGATATTCTATAATACAAATTTTCTTACTGAAATTGGTTTCTTAATCTTCCTTTCCTCCCTTTAATTCGGTTTTAATTACAGCTCCACTTCTCCTAAATTGAGTAATTTCAGAAATAGGTGCTTGAAAATGAATTTTGTCATTTACTTCAATAGCGCTGCACTTGTGTCAACTGGTGTTTACAAACGTAGAACATGTGAAGCAACAGGCTATTAATTACGTTGTCATTGCACCATGTCATTAAATTAGAATGTGATTTATGTCAGCCTGCAGAAATTTGAACGAGTGTGCAATGCGTACTTTGTAAACTGTTACAGATTTGTGTAATGAATTAATGGAAAAGTGATAAATTCATTATATAAAAAACAACATACAAACATTTTAGAACTAAAGATTGTTTTAATTGCCTCAAGTTGGAATACAAATACAGCCTCCCTTCCCTTATATTCTGAATAATTCGGAAAATCCTGAGGGTGCAATTAGAATAAGGCATCTCATTTAAACAGGATTAGTAACCCAACTCAGCAGATGGTACTAGTTATTCTCCTTTCTCCTACATTGACGACTCACTACTGTTTCTTGCTTTTATCAGAAATAATAAATTATTTCGCTTTTTTAGAAC
>JAUESH010000015.1:8623349-8642624 GCA_032275165.1 Synergus magnus | reverse complement strand
TAATGCAGATACAAAATTTCTGATTGCACCTCTAAAAAGATCAGTTAAAGAACTTATAGAATCCATCATAATCCGAATATCGATTTTTTGCCTAGTAGGTCCCTTTTCTCGGATCGCGTCACATATATCGAATATATTGAATTTTCACCCCCCAAAAGAAGGACAAAATACAAAAGAGGAAGTCTAAATATTTACAATCAAACGTAAACTCGAAACGTAAATGATCAATTATTCGCTCCTCGCATTTGCTTTACCAGTTTCAACAAAATGTCGGAATTATGAATTTTATTTGTGAAACATAACAAATATTTGAAGTGCCTTAAAAGCTGGGAACTTTGTATACAGCGTATTAACATCATTTGCATGTTTTTCATTAATTCTGAATTTTAAAATCGTTTTCTATTCTATAAAAGTGTGTCTATTTAAATCCTGAAAAAAATTCGCTGAACAATTCCAGGTCTTTTCCAGATATAATTTTTCTTAATATTTTTAATGCACAAGTTAAAAAAATCTTATAAATATACAAATAAAATTGCAAATAACATTGATTAATAATTATATTACAATCGCAAAAACCTTAAACATTTTAAATTCTCTTAAATTTGACTGATTTATAGAATTTCTTTTAAAATTGTGTAAAATTCCTTCAAATTCCTAGAAATTTCAAGAAATCTTTTCAAATAAACTTAAAGTAAAATCTTCCTCTGAAGGCACGCCTGGAAAAATTCCCTGATATTCAAGGTATTTTCTGGGTATATACAAAGTCCCTGAAAGTGAAAGGTTTTTCAGATTTTCCAGGTGAATAGACACCAGGCATTATTCCATAATAATTCTTTGTATCTACTTTCAATCAATATTTTCTCAGTTTACTTTTGGTATTTTGTTTAGTTTCAGAGAGCGAATTGAAATTTTTATTTTTCGATAGGATTTCTAATAAAAAATTCCGCTGAACTGAAAAGGCTTTTGTTCCGTTCGCAGTAGATAATTATAAGAAATGACATCATTTGATGGAAGTTCGTTATTTTAGACTCGAAGGCAAAGAGTACTTGAAACACTATACGAAGGAGACAGGAGAGTGGGAAAATAAAGAAGAAAAATAATCAAGAAAATTGCCAACAGTCCGCAGGAGCTGAGAACAGGCTTAGCGTCCGACTCGACGCTGTCTTCTCCACTTATCGTAGGAAAGAGGCTAGAAACAAAAACTCGGCACACACAAAACAAAAAATTTGATAGCAAAATAAAAGCTATTATAATTTTACTATTTTGTGGAACAAATCCATCAAAATTAAATTATAGTCAAAGAGTTATCTCAGTTTGTCCAGAAAACATTAAATTCTCATAATATGAGTGCACGCCATTATCTCCTTAATCGCATTTTCCTCTCAGGAGGCTAAAAAATAAATTCTTAAAAAGTTCAAGCAGCCGCTTCCATACAAGTCTTTAAGACGAATTATACAAGACGTAAGCCCCTTTAGATCTTACATCGTAAAGCTCTTATGCAATTGAGAAGATAGAGAATACTTCTTAGCGGAATTACAAAAAAGGAAAAGACACAAGAGAAGCAAAAGCTTAATTTCAGGATCAAAAGTTGAAACAGCCAAATCGAATCTCCTTTCAAAGAGAAAGTAATTGTAAATTAAAAATTGATAAAACCATCAACGAAGAGTTATCGGAGTGTAAATAAGTCATACTTCAAGATTGCAGCATTGAGCAGAAAATTCCCTAGCCATTCCAGACTTTTCTTCACTCATATTTTGTGGCTTTCTCCCATTTTTAATGTATTTCACTCTAGACTTACTTTATAATTAAAAGAAAATGCAATCGGCTTAAAGCAATGCCATTAAGATTTTTTTCAGTCTTCAACTGCAATTTTGTCAGTTTGAGTTAAAACGAGGTTAATTCACTACTGGTTTATTTGTCAAGCTCAGCGCAAAAAACATTTAAAATGTCTTACATCCCAAATTCTGATTATCAACATCAGGGGGTCAATTATGTAACTTTCCATTTTTCCATTGTTCTTAAATTTGCATAGGGTGACAGGTTTTATGTTTTAAACGTCAACGATGAGATTCAAAGGACGTGGTTGGAAAGTTTGTTTTTATATTTAAATTATAATAAAATCATAAAAATTATAATAGATACTCTCTAAATCTGAATTAGTGGAAAGTCGGTCACTAATTTACTTTAGTGACAAATTCTACTAATTAATAGTCATTTTTGACTAAAACTTTAGTGAAAAAGTTGAAAACTACTAAATGAAATAATGAAATACAACTAATAATTAGTAAAAAATTTCACTAAAGTAAATTAGTGACCGACTTTTCACTAATTCAGATTTAGAGAGTACAACAGTATTTATTCCATCAAGAGAAATCTGGGCTTCAAATCCAAAATAGATTTTAGAATTGGGTCCCGTGGAGTCCTTTTGTGAAAGCTTTGAACCGATTTTAGTTAAATACTTTTTTCGTGAAAAAAGTCACTATTCAGTGAAATGGGTTAGTCTTTTGTGTGGAAATGGATAAAAGGTCGTGAGGGAAAAAAAGCATGCGACCAAAAAGTGCGATGGCCTGCATTTATATAGATATATTGTACCCCCACCATACATTTCCTCTTTACTCGTCCCCTGCTTGCCATCCGTCTCTGCGATGCATGCTAATAATTCACTTCCCACCCATTTCGTTTACGATATAGCGCTACTTGACAATATATATTTTTTCCATCGATCGTCCACGCATCGTACGCGATGTATCAGTGTTATTTGCGAGGTGTGTTTAGTGTTCAGTGTACAGTGTTCAGTTTTCGATGCAACGGTGACAATCGCCTTGCAATCGTTATTTTTATTTTGCAAAATATCCTTACGGTTCGTTGATGCGAATCGAGCGTATCAAACTTCATTCACGCGTATAAAACTCCTATCCACGAGGGGGACGACACAAAATTGAGGCAGAGTCTCTATCATAAATCAGACTTCCTTTGAACTGAAACTAATACTCCAACTTTTATTTCTACAAACAGTCGAGTAAAGAGGATATTAAAAACGTTCCTACCTTTTGAGAAAATATCTTGCGGCGTCTCGACTTACTTAAATTTCGTCGTTGATTTTTGTATGATAAACAAGCCGTAATAAACCGGAAAATATTAAAAGATTTTTCTTTTTTGACATGGAATTGATTCTTCCGAGCTATTGTAGTTATTAGTGCAATAATACTTTACGTTTTAGTTACTCTTTAAATCTGAGTTAGTGAAATCTTCAAGTTACACTCAATAGAATTAATAACAAATTTTGATTAAAGATCCATTTTGTACAACCGGTTATTATTAATTTTGCAAATTAGGAGAATCCTCGACTTTAATTACTCCTCTGAAATTAATCATAAGCACGGGCAACCATATTTTCTAATGATTCCAACGCCCTCTAATAAATTTATGAGAGAGGGAAAACTACCTCTAAATGAAATTTACCTAGAGCGTCACTTTGTAGAAGATTAATTCTCCACTCTTGCATGGCAAAATGGGTTTAGATAAAGCCATATTATATTTGTTTAAGGTTAAAACCATGGTTAGATTGAAAGTCATGAATTAAAATAAATCTTTGCGCTTTGCGGTAAATATAAATATGTTACTTTTAGTTGACCGGGAAAAACCGGGAAATGACCGGGAATTTGAAATCGTCCGTTGAATCGCGGACCCCTCTTGATCCCCAAATTCCAACCATCTAATAGAAAAAGTGAGATCAATTTAAGCGAATATTGATACAAGAAGTTCCTTCCTTCAAATAAAATCAGTCAAATGAATACATTTATATGATCCAATGAAAATTAATTTTCAGTGTAATAATAAATTCTCATTATCATCTCGAATTCCGTTAGGAATCGATAAATTCGCGTGTGAAGTCGCTTATATGCATACAAGCATACAATTTAATTTTATCGAGTTCCATAATGATCAGATAGTTTCATACAAGAGTTTAGGCGAATGAGGGGTTGAGTTGAGGAGGTGAAAGGGTGGTACATCGGGCAAAGGTGTGTTCGATGGCGGGGTTGCTTTGGGGGAGGTTTCAGAGGTCGGGGTTGGTGTTGGTCTTGCAGGAAAGGGGTACGAGCAGCATTGGCTCCCGGATTGGTCGAGCAACGGAAATCTCAGGGGCAGAATTCTAATTAAAGGAAGGATCTCAACTGAGGAAATTAGCCTGAATTTGTCGGTCGAACGGGGTCAGCATGGCCCCTGTGTCGGTGCCGACGCTAATTAAACGCTATCAATGAACGTAACACCGGCGCTAACGCATACGGTAATGCTGGCCTTAACGTTTCCTCCGAAGCGTGTAATCCCGTTTACTGAAACACCCCGCTTTCTCGATGGTTATTGGGGTTGTCGGCGAACGTCGACAGGGCGCCAGAAAACGTGTTGGAACGACGATGATAAAGACCTGGGTTTCCACGGGAATGGGAGTTACGACTACCAGTAGTTGATGTGTCGTTTCTTGTACCCAGGAAAAAAATGGATGAAAAAAAAAGAGGAAAAAAAGGAGCTGGAAGCGTTACAAAGTATGCTATAGAAAATATGGAGTCGGTACGAAAAAAGAGTCAAGAAGTAAAGTGTAGCGAGATATTTCCGTGAAAAATAAACTCGAGCAGTGAAAAATCATAATTGTGTCGACTTTCTTAAGATTCTGAAAAAGTGATAATTTAACTTCGAAGCAGAAATGATCAGTATCTTTAAATACTCCCAAGATTTGCGATTTCTCCACCTTCCATTTTCCATCCCCCGTCCCTCCTTTTGCAACCTTTCCATAATGTAATATACTTAATATATTCGTGGTTATTTCTTGGTTTTTTTCCGATTGCAAATTGTAAATATTTTAAGAGAAACACTCGCTCATGAAATCTTTTGAAATCTTAAAATCTGGAGTACATGCAAAATTCAAGTGATCAATCCCTTGCAATTTATAAAGGGTACAAATGTTACAATTAGGTACAAACTTTGAATGGCATATCACTTTAAAAAACAATTTTAAACAAGATTCCTGATTTGACTTTTTAACCCACAGAAAAAAGAGGGTTTCAATTTTGTTGCATCTCATTTATTCAGTTCTCAAAATGAGAACTATTGTAAAGTTTTGGGCTAGTCATGACCGTCATGAAAATTGTTGCAAATTTAGTAACCTTATTAATAATCGCGATGACAGCGAGTTGAGAGTTGGATACAACTTTCGACTATCCAAAAATGAGACAACAATTGTCTCAAATTCAGATTATCACTAGATTTTCGTTTCTTATTTTGATACACCTATTTGTTGAATTTTTTTTTTAACTCATTTTGAAGATCCGAACTTAGGTGTGTCCGGCTTAATTTAAATTTCCGGTTATTTCCCGTTTTCCCGGGTTTACCGGATAGTAGGCAGCTTGTATTCTTCCTCTATTTTTGAAGTGACGATGGCATGAAATTTACCTATCGTCTAGAACATACCCTCAATTCCCTTAAATAATATGGAAGCTCTTTAAAATACACTGACAACATGATTAAGTCTCAAAATACTGATCAATTAACGATAACGCGAGGTCACAAATTATGTGAAGACTTGATCCTATTATTCGTATCGCACTCGAGGTGATCAGAGTAACGGAGACGCTTTCTGAGTGTGTTGGATAACATGGCATTTTAATTCAGAATTAGATTTACTCGCGCCCCAGCGCCATCGGCTGCTAATCCATTTTCGTGCCTAATCTCATTGTCCTTCACTGTATAATGTAGATGCAGACTCCAAGCTAGCAAATAGAGTGTGAGAGAAACTACCTTTCTGTGCTGTTCCAAGAAGAGGGAAAAGAAAGAAGAGAAGAAGAAGATGGAAGATGGAAAATGGAAGATAGGATGGAAGGGCAGAGAGTGTCCGATGGTCGGGGTCAATTGGATTGTGTCAAGTTTGTTCCCAAGAAAACGTTCAGACTCTTCCTGTCGTTCCTGTTGCTCTCGCGGTGCAGTTTGGGGACTAAGGCTGGGTGGAAACGTCGAACTAACTACATTAGACATCCTAAAGCCAGTAATGGATTTCGGAAGATGGTTAGCCAATCTTTTTTTTCCTGCTCGTCGCAAATCACTCCTCACTCGCAAATGTTTCCTTTCAGTTTCGAAAATACTGCCCGAAAAGAATGCAAAGATCAAATTACAATGTCTGGATTGCCTTTGAGATATTCTCTCTTCATTTTGCACTTATTCAGGCATGAGTTTTTCCAATTACCTTGGTGGTATAAATTTAATTGTGGATATTCTAGATACGAAATCTCATTATTATAAATGAATTTCATGATGTAATAATCGGCGAATGCTATATTCGTTGAAATAGGTAGAATTCAGTAGAGCCATAAACGCACAACCTATGCTCGAAACCAGCTTGGAATCTGAGCGTTTCCAACGTGCCTCAAAAGATTTATCCGAATGAAACTATCCGCGATTCAATTTCGCTCTTGCCTTATCTCTGTGGAATCCTCCCTGAAAAGCTTCGTTGCCGTCCCAAGAATATGATTCTATTTTGAAGTGAAAATTCCTTTATGATACTAAAAATACACAAATTGTGTTTCATGTAGATTTAACTATATGAATTTACATGTTTCTAAGGCGGAGTTCAATGTCGCAGAAATCGTTCAGAATTTCAAAGCAATTAATTGAAGAGCCCTGAGATTCATTAACGATTTAAAGTCTGCATATAATAAAAAGGACATGGATAAAAAATAAAATTACAATGGAGAATAAAAATATATGGACTTGGATAAGGTTGCAGTATCAGCTTTGGAAGTTCCAATTCTCTTTTAAAAGTTGGAGTTGAAGTTTTGTTCACTTGAGGACAAGCTTTCCGCTTCCATATCTTTTTCTCTATATTTTTCTGTCTTTCAAGTTTTATCGTCATCCACTATGACTGAAAGTTAAAGTTGGTTCTATATGATCAGCAATTCGCCTTTCCTTTACCTTAGTCTTTCTTCTACTCTCCTTTCTTTTGGCGAAAGATTAAAATGGCCCATCCTAAAGACAAGCAAACTACTTCGACCCAGACTGACCCGTTCTGTTTACACGGAACGTTAATTTAACCCGACCCAGGAGCACTTGGGGCCAATGCTCTCGACTTGTCTATGCTGTTCTGCACTTTCCTTTAAACTCGAGAGAAAATTTGCACAAGATTAACGGCTCGGGAAGGTTGGATTATAAAATTTCTACTGTACATTGTACGTCGCGAGGCGTTACACTGCATTGTGATATATTCCCAGCCAAAATGAAATGACAAAGTGTTCTTACTCTGTGAAAAGACGCTTCACCCCTGCGTCACGAGAGGAAGTTCATTTAGATTAAAGACCCTATCTTAGAAGACAACTTTTGGAATTTATTTCTCGGAAGTGGTACATGCATATCTTCTGACGGATTCAGATAATGCATCATTTTAGTCTAAGCAATTTAAACCATTCACGACAATCTAAAACTCTTGAGTATAAAAAAAATACAAAATTTAGTCAAATTATTTTTTAATCCGATTCCCGTATCGGGGGGTAAATTTGACCCAAGACAAAACTCAAGCAAAGTGATTTTTTTACGAGTTTGTTTGTTTATTGATAATTATTTATTATTCTGATTTAACGAATATCAAATTCCATAATTTTATCATAAAGTAGAAGGTTCAAAAGTGATTTATGAATTTTTCCAGAATTTTGTATGTATATTTACTACATTTTCAAGACACCAGGTCAATTTCACACCCCTATACGGTTAACGTAGGTAAAAAACAACGATACGGGGATCGAGTTAATTAATAATATTCTGGGCGCGTATACAAATTTTTTTAATTTAAAGAATTTTAAGGGATTTTACGAGTTGTGGGAGTAAAATAACTATTTCATAGTTTTATGAGTGAAACAACTCTTGAGTCAGTCTAAAAAGTTAATTGATTAGCAAAATGTATAATCACTATCTACATTTTCATAATTATTTTTTGAAAATTTTGAACTATTATTAAAATTCTATTTATAAAATTACAAATTACTCTGTTTTTTTAAATTGAAATTGAAATTATTGTGGCGCCAAAATATTACCGACGCAGCTGTAGTAAATTGATATAGTTTTATGAAATGAGCTTTAAGCCAATCTAGAGTTAATTGACCATCAAAATGTATAATGACTATACTATCTACACTTGCATAGTTAAAATTAAATTACAATTATTATTGAAACACCAGCGATCACTTAGTGATAGAAACCGAATCTCAGAAAGAACAATAATGAAAAAAACAAAAGCCTCACGACGAACGGATCGTATTAAGATCACATTCACGATTATTATTACTAATTATTATTACTAATATTTAAATTATGATTGCACTAAAAAATGATCGAAGAAGTAAAATTATAACCTTTTCATAATTTTTTGAGTGAAAATTATTTTTGAAACAGACCTAGTTAATTTACCAACAGAATTAATTATTATTATTACCATTTACGTTTGCTTAGTTTTAATTAATCAGATATATCATTTGTACATTATTACCGAAACGTCAACATGAAACCAACTCTCACTCAGTTATAGGAATCTCTAAAAAAAAAGCAAAAAAACATAAGCACCACTGCATACCAACTTCATGTTGCCAACGAAGGAACGTAATTCTAATTAGTAAAATTATTAAATATGTAACTAGCAATATTATACGCCACAGTGCGCGGCAAATATTTTTATTTTTCAGCTCTGTAATAATTTTTTTTCACTTATTTACTTAAAATCTGAATGTTGAAAATTTTCACTGAACTAGCACATTTCTCATTCTCATGTTTAAAATGTAAATAAATAAAAGGGGAATTATTTTATAACTGGAGCAGTCCCATCAGCCATGCATGTGTTTACTAAAGTATATTGCAACGCCATCATCAAACATTGGTTGATCTTGTTGCTACCTTATGCGGCCCCAGTCAGAGCCACGTCATTTGTTCTATCTTGACCACAAACAGTATGCCCAAACGAGGCCTGACCTGTAGTAGGGAACAAATTTGGCAATTCCTGGACGGGATAGTATATAATCATTGTAATTAACTGTATGCAAAAATCTCCAACTGGCGCGCTTTTAGAAGTCACGGTGTATTTTTTATTGCTATGTTGTGATGAAAATTTGACCTAGTTTTTCTGTGGGAAGTAGTGACTGAGAAAAAGGAAACGTTATCAGGGGAAGTGAGATGAGGCACTAGGGATATTTATTGCTAAGGATCTGTGTGAATGCTACGTTGGGGAAGAAAGAGGCGACTTTAGTGCTACGAAGCTAGTGGGATTGGTTGGCATTGGCCACCATCAAATCGATTCCATCTTGTGGTACGTTCGCTCACCTGGTCTTGGTTAACCACACGAGGTCCCCTGGTAACCCCGGAGTCATTACAGGACGCGCTTGGTAATAAAGTTTACCTCGTCTGGTTCGGGCAAGCGATTTATTTTCCAGCTTGGCTTCGACCACCGTGCCGTGAATAGAGGTATTTTTAATCGTAATGACAATTCCCTGTCACGATCTCTACCACTTATTTGAGCGTGACTAAATTCTAAAATTCTTCCTGTACAAGATATATCTGTCCTTCAAAATTCTATGCAATCTTTTTATGAATTTGTAAAAAAATGTTTTAAGGAACAAATTGTGAACAATATTATAAATTCATTATTTCTGTTTTTGCATTGCCTTATTTCTCTGTGTGCTAGTTCAATGGTTATGATTCTTTAGTTTGTTGGAAGCAATAAAGAGCGTCGATTGTAACAAATGAATCGGCTGACAAAACGCGATATCTGAATTTTGGACCAATCTGTTGTTGTAAATTGCGGCCGATTGTACTGAATACGATTGCAGAAAATTTGTCGATTAGTCAGAAATTTCTCGTTTGATATTAACGACGCATAAGCGGAAATTTAACAATAAAGGGTTAATTAATTTACAGTAATAATAACTGGAATAATCATGGAATCGAACGATAACTCGATGAAGAGCCGATAAAATCGGGCAATAACCAGTCACTTTTATCGACCTCGGAATTATGACCGTCATATGTACTGTACAACGATTGAGAGAAAACATACTGTTGAAAACAAGATAAAAAAGATCGTTTATTAGCTATTGCGTGTTGAAAGAGAGACATCAAAACATTTGGAGCGTATCGTTCTAAATGAAAGTTACTTCCCTCATTTCAGTACGTTTTTTTTTTTTCAAGGAAAATAATGGTTTGCTAATTAGTATCCGGCTATGACAAAATTTTAATTAGATTTGTCTTATTGTCTTTGATCAGAAGTTTCTGTTATACAAATCTGGACTTCTGTTTGAAATTTTACCCAACTTTTCTCATTATAAACATTGATGAAAGAGAATAGAAAGATGATTATTCTCTCATATGAATATTTGTTCTGATTCGCGGAAACGAGTCGTTTTAGTGCCTGCATTGCATTATTTGATTAGCTCGTTCGTTAGGCAAATTCAAATTAAAGAAGAAGAATAACGTATGTAGTTGCAGTTATATTAATTATTCTCACAAACAAATACTAACAAAGTAAACGAATTGTTTCGCTTTGTTCGTAATTATAAGTTTCTAATTAAAACAGCGTCATTGCTTCGCTTTATTCGTTTATTTTTGGTACTCCTAGGAAAACAAGTTACAATTCAGTTGAAATAACACTAAAATGTAATATGTGTTTTTCCTCGAATTGTTTAGTTTAAAAGTTATTTTTAGCTTCAAAGTTTTTCCTTTGAAAGAAAATACATAGTTAGATACATCAAATACATTTTTAAACATTCGAAACACGGTAGCGAATGAAACAAAAAACGTATCGTAATTCGACCAGTAACTCCGATTTTTCAGTAGCCCCCATATAAATCTCGACTCACGGTCGAATGGCACGGGTCGTATCGATCCAGAGCTCTGGTTTTGGAAACCTTTTTTTTTGGTGCACAATTTATTGTTAGTTTAGGTCTCAAAGCGACGAGAAAGCATCGAAAACAGAGAAAGCCTAGACACGATACACATTTGAGGCCTTTTAGTTCTCTCTTGACAAACGCGGTTAGACAACAAAAGACGCGGAATGGCAGATCAAAGAGTAGGAAGATTCTCTACATAGTGTTGGCAGTGAGAGCTTTCTCCCTTTCTCAATTTTTTCCATTCTTTCAGCTCTCAATGTTTCTCGCCAGTTACATTTTATCTTCTCATTCGTTCTTTTTTCTGGTCATCATCCTTTCCCTTAATCTGTCCATATTCATCGTGCTGAAAGAAACCTTTTACTCTTCATCACAAGAGGATCGTGTTATTTAGAGTTTATTATAATTATTTAGAGTTTATTATAATTTTATCAGTCCCGCTAGCTAGGAAAAAGTCTCAGTCTCAATTTTATACTAAAGGAGAATATCGATATTTGTAACGTTTGATAGTAATTTTTGCTCCTTCAAAATATCAAAATTTAAAATAAAAATACTACAATTTCCAATTGCACTAGGATTAATCATCACCGCGCCTCGATTGTCCCTAAATTTCTAACATTTTTTTGGAATTATCATTATGAAATGAACCAAATATTCTTACAAAAAGTTTTTCAGTGTAATTTTAAAAGCTTAAGATTACAGATTGTTTACCTAATAATAGCAATAATCTTTTTATTTTGAGACTAGCCAAAATTAGCATGTAACTGCCGTTTGCAACGTTTATAAACGAAAAGGTCTAATTTGTTTTCAATTATGATTGTTTGTTTTGAAATTATTGACTGATTAATGGTTTTATTATCATTTTGAACTTTTATAAACGAAAGTATAAACTTTTGGTAAATTATTTTTATTTGTAGATGATGAAATTTACTGTTGTATTTTCGTTTATTAACGTTGTGAACTGCAGTTACATAAATTAGCACGCAACGCGCGCTTTTAGTACACTTTTTTTTTTTATTTTAATAGATAATCTAATTCTTTAAAAGTAGTTTCCTATTTCAATTAAAACACTACTGATATTTTTGAAAAACTTCTCATCATATCACTTAAGGGGCTATTCCACTTTGAACGCTCGAAAAAAATACTACTTTTGGGAATTTTTTCTGAGCATGCTATAAAAAATATTGATATAAAACTTGTTAGGGGTGATTATTAAGTCTTAAAATACATAAAATAATTTCTGTTTATTTATTTTATTAAACTTTTGTGTACAAAAACCGCAGCTGAACGTAACTCCTCGTAAAAATCGGTCGCCACGATGTCTCAAAAACTACTGGACCGATTTTTATGAAATTTAAAACCCATATTCTAGATATAAATTCCCACAAGATGAACTAGTCCCAAGTTAAAACTTTAATTTTTACTATTTTTATGTACCAAAAACAAAAAAAAACCCATTTTTGTTTTTCACTGTTTTTGGTACAAAAAAAAAATAGTAAAAATTAAAATTATAACTTGAGACTGCTTCATCTTGTGGGAATTTATATCTAGAATATGTGTTCTAAATTTCATAAGAATCGATCCAGTAGTTTTTGAGATATCGTGGCGACCGATTTTTTCGAGGAGTTACGTTCAGCTGCGGTTTTTGTATACAAAAGTTTAATAAAATAATTAAAAATTATTTTATGTATTTTAAGACTTAATAATCACCCCTAACAAGTTTTATATCAATATCTTTCAAAGCATCCTCAGAAAAAATTCCCAAAATTTTCGAGCGTTCAAAGTGGAATAGCCCCTTAAAGTCTTTCAAAACTCCTTAAAATCTCAAAAAAGCATAGTGAAGTAATGAAACGTTGATTTGCTATTAGAGTGTAGGATTTGCCTTGGAATGGGCAACTCGATTAATAAATTTATTCGTTATTTAGTAGCATCCCGTGGAGGGAGTCGAAGCTTAGGAACGATCGTGTTAAAGGATTTAAAGCTATTATATATCGCAAACGGGGTTGGTAGGGTATAGTGGCGGGAGCTTATGTGGGGTAGTAGAATACGCTAGGAATAGCCAAACGCCGATAAGGGCACCTGGCGCTTATAACATCATCTTGTAGTCTATGTAGAGCTGTAGGTATGCGTGTTTATGGAACTTCTCAACAGGTCATGCTAAGCCCCTCTGGGAGTTCTCATCAAGATTGGACAATACATTGCCCCGCTTTTTTACATGTTTCCTATATTTATCCACTTTTTGCTATTTTCCAGCCAAGAAATTGGTTTTTATTAATATTAGAAACCATTCAATGCATAGGCAATACATAGACAAGACTGGCGGAGTTGTTATCTAAGATTGTTTTTACAATTTCTTTTATCATATTTCAGTTGAAATATTCCGAGCACAAGAGGCAAAACCCGATGAAATGAAACTTCTGTACCTATAAAGCGAGCACAATACGACCCAATGCCGTTAAAGCTACACATGTCCTTTGTTTCATTCGATTCGCAAGAGTCCAAGTAAACGTGTGCAGTCGTAAGAACTTAGCCAATCAGAGCAGCTAGATTTCCTCCATCCTTTCACCATTCATCCCACATAAGCTTTCTCGGAGGCGTCTTCAAAATCCTGCCACGAATCTACAATAAAAGTCAGTCCGCTCGTGCCAAGCGTAGGGAAAACTTTCCTCGTGGAAAAGTCCATGTCTCGTGCATTGGCTCGGAATAAAAGATGCAAGGGCAAATTGATTGGCCGATGCATGTTTCAGGGGGGACATAAGTGGCGCTTGAGGGAAAGACGTAAGGGGATGAAGAAGAACAACCAAGGACGAGTGGGTGATTCTTTTATATACACATAGCGAATAATACCACCAACTTGAACATAAAGAATTCAGTTGTCCCAGTTTCTTCTCTACTTCTTGCATAAATAATAAGCCGGCGCTTGCGGTTAAGCGAAAACCTGCTTTTCTTCGGTTCTTGACTCGCAGATGTACACTATTTCCACATTTCTAGTACAAAGTATAAAGTTCATGCTTAGAGATTTAGAGTCTACTCAAAAATATGTTATGCAAGCTATAAAAAGTTTATAAATCATGAAAGAATTCACTCATCGTACGAAATGATTTCATAAATGATTGCGTAATTCAATTTATTTAATCTAAAACATATACTTCTGTAACGATTAAAATTAGTTGCATAAAATAATATCAGCGTAATAAATTATGTAAACTTGATGATGAAATTAAAATTTATGACCTAACGTGTATACTTATCTTTCCCTTTTGTTTTTGTTTCAGGTACGTACCATGTGTAAAATTTTTTGCTCGTTGAACGGTCGCGAACGTTGACGAAAGATCATATCTGAGGTAAGAAATGCAGCATGTAGAGTCTTTTATCATAATTACTTAATTGCCATTAAAATAGCAACTCTCACGCTATGCCTGACGAGATTGCCTACAACTGTAAAACCTGGTACACGAAGAATTAGAAATCCACAAGAGCAAAAGTGTTAAAGATCAAATTGAAAAACGCACCAATTTCGAAATTACTTCCGGTTCAGTGCATTCTCTCTCCAATTACCAATTTGTAGAAACACGAAGAGAGGATTAAAAAACCAATCGATGTTCGATTCTCATAAAATTTATAAAACGTACTCCTCCATAACGAGTATAAAAAGTCTCTCGCGTCCGTTCATTAAATTAAATCGGCGCGAGTGCCGAGCACCTGCGACTAATTTTAATATTTCATTCCTTATTATTTTTTACCATTCGCGTTTGCTGCCGAATCGATATTCTCTTAAAGGAAATTAATCAAAAGCGGTGATCTCGGGAGTATTCTAATTTGGTTTCGAAAGTGGAATTTGCTTGTAGAAGATAGGAACAAAGAAAGGAAGGAAGAAAGGAAGGAAGGAAGGAAGGAAGGAAGTGAAGGTTGGAAGAAAGGGTTGGAAGACTTTTACTGCGTTTCGCTCGATGCGTATCGCTATAATCTTAATTCAAGAGCTTCCCCTCACCACTGCTCTCAACTTGTGACAAATAGCTTTTAATTTCTCGGCCCTGTTTACCCAAGGGTGCTTCGCTCTCCACGACCCCCGAATTAATTGCCCTTACCCGGCACCGAGTCCTCGCGGACATTATCTTATCGTCGGCCACTTAAACCACCACCATCGCCTGTGGAGCTTAGAACGTCAGATCTGAACCAACGATTATGAATGCAGCAGGCGTGTAAGCCTCTTCGGGCTCTGTTTACTTTGACTCTTGGTGCAACGATACAGGGAGTTCCCCATACCATTCTGGCTTGCTTGTAGCCGCTATCATTCCCCATCGAGATATATTTGGCTGCTCCTTCTACCTCTACGAACTCTCATCTCATCCGATCATTCAAGCTCTCGTGATGCTACCAAACCCAGCTCCTCTTATCAGAGCCCCACGCTAATACACCCTTCCTCTGTTTTCACATGTTATGTGTTCTCGTTACTTTTCATCCTTTGCTCTGATGACAAGATAATTATACAATTTGTTTTAGCGTCCTTGACAAAAATTTGCAGACTTGAGATTTGGAACTTTTCGAATACTTTAACACCACCGTGAGATAGTAAAAAGTAGAAATTTAGCCCCGCTTTACGGGCATGAAAAACAGCTGAAATCATGGATGTGTTATACATAATACAAAACTACAGACTTCACAGCCTTTCCTTTATGGAAAAAAGAAGAAGCTGTGTTTTCACTTAAAGAAATTAGTAGAGCCCTTTTTTCTCTGTTTACAAGAAAATTCTCCTTTTTCTCGCTTTTTACTTGAACGTGGACTGAATAAATAAAATCCTATAAGAAAATTATTCTATAATATTCTTGCTTGAAAATTCAACTATTTTGTTAGGAATTCATCTATATTGTTTGAAAATTTAGGTATTTCGTTGAAAATTCACTTTTTTGCTTGAAAAGTAAACTATTTCAATGAAAACGCACTTTTTTCGTTGAAAATTCAATTTTTTGTTTGGAAATGTGAATATTCTATTTTTTATTGAAAAGTAAACTATTCAGTTGAAAATTAATTTTCTATATTGAAGATTTAACTATTCCTTGGTTGAAAATCCAGCTTTTTTTATTCAAAAGAATTTATTCCCCTATTCTTCCCTTATTTTCATGTGCTGTGAAGCCAGAAACTACCTATTTGAGAAAAAATTGTTGACAAATTACAAAAATATTAAAATAAAAAAGTGTATTTGCGCGATTCAAAAAATGATATAATCTTTAAAAATATATTAGAAAACAAAATGATTGGCGAGATTGTTATGAAAGAAAGGAACTTAAGCCAAGTTTTCACTTTGTTTCCTAATATAATTTTTAAGATTATATCATTTTTCCTATTGCTTTTTGCATCAAAGATCTTTTTGGTAATTTTTAATAACTCCCGAAATAATAAACATTTAAAATTGTTTCTCTGGTCATTTTAAAGGTAAATTTACGTAGAATATTAGCACTGTATTAAAAAAATTGTAATCCTTTTTCTCTAGATTTTTCGAAAGTCAGAACTTGGAACAAAAAAAGTCGTCAAAAGGTGAAAGATTTATATTTGAATTAGTGATATAAATATGTATTTTTCTTAGAAAATTCATGAGTTCAATATCACGAGTTGCCATAACTTCGAAAATAAAGTGAGGATTTTCTTTTGTCTCTTTTGGTTTGTAAATTTCGCAATAGTAAGTAAGAAGAAAGATATAATTACGTTTCTTAAGAAATTGCATACAAGTCACGACCCTTGACCCTGTGAATAAACGAGGACAGCCGTTTTGGATTAAAGTTACCTCGACTGTTGAATAAGATACTTGGGGTAAGTAGTAACTCTTAGGTACAGTCGGACGAATCTCCGCGGGTGGGAGTTCGACCGTGATAATTAGACGATGTATGAAAAGCTCAGAATTAACGAGGTACAATTTCATAAGTACACTTTTACCTACTTTAAATAGAACCAGAGACGGTTTATCATATTTTTAATTAAAAATTCTGTAATTTATATATAAAAGACGTGTTATTTAAAATTTTTCTGAGAAAAAAAAAAAGAAATGATAAATGCGAATAATAATAGTATATTAAAAAATTGAATCAAAAGATTAATAAATATCATACAACTTTATGTCAGGGTCGCAATTCCTGTGTGAATTTAAATAAAAGAAATGTGTGAACCAGGAGAGAAATATGTGCATTATACGTCGCAGTATAAGTGACGCAAAGAAAGACAAATATTCGCAAGGGTGTTTCGTTTAGATACGAACGCGTTACGAAAGAGGAAAAGTCGTTTAAACAGTTAGATGAGGTAGATGAGCAAACTGACGAAACCCAGTTGAAATATCTTTCCCTCGTATAATCCCACCGACTTTAGATTAAAAGTCATGCATTTTGAAATGAAGGGGAATTTGAGATCCATTTTAGTTTGAACATCCGTTTCGAAAATCTCTTATACAAAATAAAACAGCGGTATCTACAATTATTCATGTAACTTTCATATTTTATGATTTAATTAGTTGAATGTCTACAAATAACTGTCAATTCACGACCTCTCCCCTTCGATTTAATATCGACTAAACCCTTTATTCAACATCTTTTATTTTTCTATCTCCCTTTATACTCCAAAGTAATCTGGCGCCTCGGAATTTTCACTATTTTTCTTTAGGTGAAACGATGTAAACTAAAAAAAAGAGATGCCTTTCAAGTCACGCTACTATTTTTCCTTCAGTAGCGTTTCGCATCGTCTCGGAGAATTTCCTTCCGTTTCCTTATAAGACGCTTTCCTTCCCGTCTTCCTTCTTTCCCAACACCCTTTCGAAGTTGCTTTTTTCTTTCGAGCTGACGAATATTTTCCTTTATACTTTATTTCACCTTCAGCGTCGTCTCAACGACATGTATTTTGATGTTCAGTTCCCTTCATTTTACATTTCAAACGAAACTTGTGTACCTACATAGAAATAAACGATGTTTGCGTAAGAGGCGCATGCAAGGATTATAACGCTTAACAGAACTTCTTCCTTTATAAGCAGTAACGCAAGAATATTTGACTAAGGATGAACTGAGCTTTAATATCTCCCGGCTGATAATATTATCTTCGTTAAAATATCAGTGAAAAACTTAATGAAAAGATATTAACTTCTGTTGTTAGATAATATATTTCGGAAACTCGTTCTTGCTTCCCGTGTAGAAATTTTTAAACCTGGGCCAGACCGGTGATGAAACACACGGCCCGATCGGGCCCTGACCGAAAGTCGGGCTTTCAGGTCTGGGCCCGGATGGTTTGCCTGTCCAAATTGAAACTTCTATGTTTCCGCTCGATTATCGTGTGTTTTTAACGTGATTTTTTCTTTTCATAAACAAGTACATTTCAAGTTGAAATCGTTGAAGATCAAGTTAAAGAAAAATAATTTGATCATTTTTCGAAGTTACGCTCACTTCGTAATTTTAACAGATGCAAATAATCGTCCCAACTTTGCTCATTTGAAGCGCGATAATACTGAGCTGAGAGTTTTATAGGATCGTTAATTATTCATTTGAATTTCGAAGGAGCACAAAAAGCTTTTGAGAAGGAGTTTAGTAGTTTTCAATGGGAATGGGAAATGAGCTAATCTATACGTAATGGTGCGTATGTGAAATGTATTGTTTAGTTTCATCACAGAGATATTACATTCAAAATGTGGTGCCCGAGTTTCTTCTATTTCATGAGAAATTCATGAGAATTATTTAGTTAAACTCCTAAATATGCGGATATACTGCTTTTCTTTTTCTAGAAGGTAATTCATTGCTCTAAAAGTGATCTTGTCAATTATCCTCAAGCCTCTAACGTTATTATTCTTTCTTCATCTCGGGAATGTGAATTAAGTTTATTAAAGTTTAGCACGTTCGCCGCATAAAAATATATCACTGCCGAGTTTTTCTTTCACTTCGCAATCACCATTATTTTATGTCGCACCAACTTCTTTGAACTCCTCTTCAACTGGCACCGGTGGTAAGTAGTAGAACCATTTCTGCAGTCAGACCTCATAAGTTTGCGACTCAGCTTCCATCTCAAGCTATTTGCTTTTTCACTTCTGTTGAATTACCAACGAGATATCGAGAATTCTTTAGCGAAAAGTGTATACTGCCATTTGTGGTACACTTTCGAAAAGAAATTTTATTGATATTTTTTTTTATTACATGATGTCTTTGCAAACCAGAGAGTGCACAAGATAGTAGTAACTCTAGAGGCAATTCCGTATTTTACCTCGCATGATATTTTCTTTATATTTGCTGAACGTAATTCGTTTGTTTCTGCTTCTCTAGATTCTAAATACTTTTTTTTATTCCATTAATTTCAATATTTCGAAACATTAACGTCTAAATCTGAATTTGTATTTTCAAAAACT
>JAUESH010000015.1:8607572-8623249 GCA_032275165.1 Synergus magnus | reverse complement strand
AAATACGCTGATTGAATCAGTGGTATACTTATAGCTGAGAATCAGTGAAATTCCACTGATTCAGATTAAGAGAGCAGAGCGTAATGCCTGCTGTGATAAAGAAGTGGAAAAGGAGGGATAAAGGGAATATTCCCCGGGAAGAGGAATTACCGTGTGACGTAACAACCTCCTGCGGGTTAGTTGTGATTGACCGTTTAATCGACGCTGTAATTAAATCGCGCGAACAGAACAGCGCTTTCGTCTTAAGAACGAAGGGAGTTTAATGGAGCTTTGGGCTCCGGCTGGTCGCTCACCAACCTTCACCGCTGTTGGAAACTAAAGCTTATCGTCTGACAGGACGTTGTCTTCTCTACTTAAAGATGTCTTCTAGCCTTCAACGAAAAAAAAGTTACTTCACGGCAAAAATACTGAAAAATGTTTGGAATTTTCGGCGAAAACAATATTTAATATTGTTCCATAAAATTCCTCCAGTATTCCTATTTAATTTTAGAATAAACAAAAGCGCTATAAAGGTTATATTCAAGTCTCCGTATTTAAATTTTAAATCTGAATTTTTTTGAATGGTTAAAATAAAGAACTTTTAAATTTATAAAGAAGCCCGACCCTAGGAATATAAAATGACTGGTGGTATAAATTTTGGGTTAGTCAGAAATAGCGTCAGTCGAAATTCGAAAGTGCAACATTCAAAATTAACGGTTCCGTTACCGCAGTGGGAAAGTGGTCGTTCGCGCAATGTGTATCGTATCGAAAAGAATCAACCACACATTCAGTATGTGGTTGTTGCTTGATACAGAAAGAGGATTTTACAATCTACATGCCCCAGAACTAACACCATGTTGGCGCGTTAAGAGTGAATTGCAATGCGGGCTATGTATTTCCGGAAAGTTTAATGCATGACGTGTTCGAAAATATTTTATGAAAATCCTTCATGTTTCCACAATTCTTTGATGCACGCATTATTATTTTTAGAAAAGTGTCTTAACTTAGAAACATTGATAATCATTCTCCACTTTTTTATTATATTTAAGCAAAATATTTTCTCTATGAGATGTATAACTTTTTCCAAAATATAATGAAAGCTGTATATGTATATATATATAGAGTAATTTCCCGAATTCGATGAGGTTGAGTTGGCGTTGTTGGTATGGCACGTAAAACTGACGGGAAGATCGTAAAAACCACAAGAGCAGGCTATGAAATCTATGGACTAGGCGCTAAAATGATTTCATTACCTACGGTACATAAACATCGAACATGAAGCCGCTCCTCAACTAACCAGTAATAACTACCATTTTTTTCATTCATCAATTTTTCATATAACAAAAATTATTTCTTTAATCCACAAAAATTATGTAGTCTTAATTATCTTTCAGAGTTTATGACACATTTACGTAGGCTTTACAACTTCACTTGAATTGACTACGAAAAGTCATTATTATGAACAATTCACAGAAAATTGGGTTGCAATGGTTTAAGCCGCAAGGAAATAGTTGTCAATTGAATTGTACAAAGTAACATTTGTATTCTACTCTCAGTGAGGTAATTTAATTTATTCACATGCACTTTCGGATTACTGTTCTTAGTATCAGTATGTGTTTCTATACTGGACACTATATTATTAGTGCATTAGATATATGCCAATCGAACTAACTTCGACATGTTTGTAACATTGTTGTATGTACATATATGTACGAACCGACAATGTAGATTAGTTTCAGAAAGTTCAGATACAAATGCCAACTACAGGCATCTATACACATCTATGCTCACTGAGTATTTGAATTGTTAAATTCGTCTTATTCCCACCCTGGGATTCTATAATCAAACTCTAATCCACTGAAGTCATGTACCCAATTTCATACTCATTTTCAAATAATATATTATATTATACATATATTATTATAACCAGCAATATTATAAGATCAGAAGTGTAGAATTAATGAACTCACTAAAACGGTCTTTTGTAAACTGCGGCAGGTGCATATCTACAATAATTGATGATAAATCACTCTAAGGGGAAACAAGTTGCCGGGAAGAAAACTGCATGACTCATGAAAACTATGATTTGAAAAGAATTCGTTTTCCTGATATTAATTGATCCCCTCTCGCAATCGATCGTTCGTATATCTGTCGACGTAATCTACCATCTTAACCACAAATCATCTTGACCTAATTATATAATGTATGAATATTAATTAATTGCGAATCACTTAAGGGCATTATTTGCAACACAGTCATCACAGTACCTATTGTCCCTAAAAAGGTGAAAAGGTCATTTTTTTTTTTTTTTTTTTACAAAAATAGGTGAGAAATAGGTGACAAAACATTGAAACAAACTGAAACAAACAGAACGGAGATTCTAGATTAAGAATTCAGAAGAAATGCAAAAGAATTAAAAAGATTTTGAAAGAATTCAAAAGATTTAAAAAGTTCCAAGTATCAAATAATAATATTTTCAGCTTTAAAAGATTGATTTTCCTTATTATTTTAATTATCCGAAAAAGTTTTGATAAATTAGAAAATATTTTCTTGCCAATATTAAGCAATGATTTTGTTCACAGTTTACTTGCTTATTAAATATACTTCAAGGTGCAAGCCATAAAATCAGAGAATAATGAAATTATAAATCATCTAACTTGATAACTTGTTCTAATTATATTCTGATAACAAGAAGCTGTTTCCAGGGAGCATGAAAATTATAAGGATGCGATCAAGCAGACCTCTTCACCCTTTAAGCGGTTCCTTTAACTTGGCTTTCTGAGCTTCTATATATGTTAACTTTATAAACTTGTTTAAAAGCTTCGCTCCGTTGCCGAAGTTTCATGCAGTTTTTCCTAATTTATAAAGTTTACGAGGAGAATTAAAACGACTTCTGGATGTTATCAAAGTCAAATTATCAATAATGGATATCGAGAAGTGAAAATTTTTCAGTTCAAAGAGCATGGATAAACTTTAGGTTCTATAATAATCTTCAATATTTTCCAGTTCGAAATTATACCCATGCTTCCAACAAATTTTTTTCCACGGTAAACGTTAGTATTTTTCAACCCGGGTAGAAATTGCCATATCAGGGTCCCGATCGATGATTAAACGCCGCGCCCGACCGAGGCCCGATCGGAAGTCGGGCTGTCAGATCTGGACCCGGTCGGGTCGTGTGTTCAACCCTGATCTTGGTCTCCCCGGTCTGGGCCATGGAAAAATTTCTACTCTGGAATCTTCATTCGAGACTAAATCGAAATTTCACATTTCCGACCTTTTATTCAATGATTTACAATGTCCAATCTGCAAAACAATTTCTTGCAATTGCAGCTAATACTTTTGAAAGTGGTTACGAGGCCATCAGTTCTCGAGAGAATTAAATGCAATCCCATATTTTTATTAGAATTGGTTATTCTACCCATTTAATTACTGTATAATTAAAATGGTTCGTGATTTTATAGCTCTTTTTCAATAACAATTTTGATGTTGATATTTATGAGAAATTCGCAACCATAGATTCGTAATGGATTATTGATCTGAAAAGAGAATATAGTCCCATTACCGCGAATTTACCAACTGCAAGGTCAAGATAGGAGGGGTTGAATCCTCTACAGAGGTTGCTCATCCCATGTTCCGACCGCAGACTTACCGCTGTGAAATTTTAGCTCTTTGACCCTGAAAAGGGATTTCTGTACTCCTCATCCCTCAGAAACGGGATGAGGCTATGATTTCATTGATTCGAGACGAAACTTGCCAAGACTGATCACAAAACGTATCAGATTAGATTTCGTGCTTGGCATCAGCATGATTATTATTCTCAACGTAGACACATTATAGTTACGTTAAAAAACACCATTACGTTTTTTTCACCAAAGCTTTTACCCAATTTCCCAAGAGATATGCAACAACTCGAGTTTTACTATCAACAGAACTTTTCTAAGTTGAACATTTCATTTAATTAATTTTATGCACTCAGAAATAAAAAGTATTTTCTAATTTAATCGGATGCCGAGATTCTCTTCTTCTCAGAAATAATCATCAAATCATAATTAATAACTTTTTTTTAGTCGAAGAAATTACAATTGGGACTTGCTAGGTAGTGCCCTCATATTTAGGCGCTAATGTGGGACTAATCAGGTCTTAACTAAACTGGTGATAATTCTCAAGACAGTAATTTTGGAAATGTTTTCCCTGAAATGATTTTCAATCCATGAAACTGGCAGCTTTGAGTTTTCTTCCAGCAATGGGACTAATAATATATCATGAAATCATTAAATTTTACGGCTCTCTTCTGCAACACTTCATCAATGCAGATTTTTTCACGAGCGTCCTACAGAAATATTATGCGCGCATGTTTGCGTCAATATAGGTCAACTTTAAATTGCAAATTTACACGGGGGCCTCTTGTGAGTTTCAAAAGTTCAGCTCCTTTGATCAGTCTCCCTCGACATTTTTCGCCCGAGTTTGCACACTTTGAAGCAAAACTCGACGATGAGTTTACAGTAATTTGCATATTTTTAAATATGTCTATTTTATGTCTCGAAAACTATATTCCAAAAAACTGGTTTTCATCTTTCAAAGGTAAATGTGGAACTAATTTGCAACGCGTTTGAAAATAATTTGCTAGACGTTGAGCGAAAATTATTGAATTAATCTTTCATTTCGTCCATAATAAACTTGAGGGATTTCACTGATATATAACATATCCAGTTTTTAAATATTAATTAAGGTATATTTCCACATGATGGATGATAAACAAGAGTTTAATTTTCAACAAAAAATAATCCGTTAAAAAATACCGTTCTTTCAAATGAAACGAATGCGATTTTCGTGAGTAGAATTATTTTTATCTCCAATTCTAACCCGTTCACTTTGTTGTCACTGAAAAATTGTCCACACTAGAGTGTGTCTACAAACTTTCGAGCGGAAGCGTTACGAATTTTAAATACAATTTCCCTCCGCGAATTTGTTTTCACTCACTCTCTTTTTAGGCAGATTTTGCATATTTTTTTATTAGTTGTCCTGTGTGTCAATTTGGTATCGACAGTAACTAAGTTTCTTTATATTTTTGTGGTCGGAAAAAAATGAATAGTTCAGCAAAAAAAAAAAAAAAATATTTAAGCATTTTAATAATATAAAGGATTTCTATTATTAATCAAATTACTTACATTTTTCGTGAAAGAAAGATGTTTAATGTACCAACCTGCAACAAAAAAAATTAATTGTTAGAAATTGAATATTTGCTCCTTATCTTCAGCTACCGAAATATAGTGAATACCAAATATTTTTTCTTTCTACATTCTTCAATTCTCTTCTCCCAATCGATCGAAACGTATCCCCTACTTCGTTATAACTTCATCGCATGGAACATTTGTCGGATACGTGCGTCAATTTACGATTCTAGTCTCGACTGAAAGCTTTCAACGAATATCGATTGTTCTACGTCTACAATAAGATACTGAAATTCTCATTCGTTTCTCGTTAGATAACGAAGGCAACTGCTAATCTCCCGTGATTAAATATAAATTAAATTAAATGCAATGACTCATCAGCGTTCGCAGTTCAAATTGCAAAAAATAATTATCAATATTATAAAATAAATACTGTGATCTTTTAAACGGATCGGTATCAAAGAATTGCTTTATCGATTTTAGAGTTAAAGGATTAACGAAAGTGACACATGCATTTTGGTTGTCGAGTAAAATAAAAAAACTCAGCTAAATAGGGACTATCTGATTTAGGACTCTCCATTAACCACTGACACTGGGAGATTTTTTAACTCTCTCCTTCGAACTTAAAATCCTGAACGAACTCATTCGTTGAACCAATTAGATCGTTAATCGAGCAAGACTTGTGACGAACAAAATAAATAGCTGCGATTTGAGGATTTCAACCTAAGTAGTTTAAGTCAAGCTATGCAGCATAAGAAATTTACCCGGTATTGCTCCGGATTTTAAGAGATTTCAAGTGACTTTCAGGAATTTGAAGGGATTTCATGTGATTTTAAATTATTTTAAGAAATTACTAGGGGTCTTAGGTAATTTTAAGATTTTTTAAGGATTTCAAAAGAATTAAAAAGATTTTAAGAGATTTAAAAGAATTTCCCAGTCCAATTTTAGATAGATTTTTTATTTTGGTTCAAAAATTACTCAGAATAATTCAAACGTGGAAAGCATTTTTTCGCCCACACACCACTTATTTTATAGCTTGAATAACCTTCCCATAATTTTGTAAAATGAAAGGGTCCGAAAATTTTCAGCACTAGAGAAATGGTTTTAGATCAAGATTCGTCTGTCACTTAAGAAAGTTTTTTCACGAAACGGGAAATTGTCAAGCGATCGATGTAAACGTCTTAAGAGAGTTTTACAGTCCATGCACACGCGAGTACTTGAATATGTGTACTTACTTACTTACTTTACAAAGTATTCCAATTTCACGCGAAACAAAAAGCAGGAAAAAATAAAATGCAGGAAGCAAGTACAAGCTTGTTTTTTCTAATTCCTTACACCAAACTTATAATAATAATAATAACTTATTTTATGTTAAGCTTCTACTTATAGCTAAATATTTTCACACTAAGTCCCATGGCGTTAAATTTTAATCTACAAGTAGATGACTGAAAAGTTCTGAACATTCAAATGAACGAATTTTTGTGTTGACTGTATTTTAAACTAGAAATAGTTTTAAGATATTGATTGATTTAAATTAAAAATAATTCTGTATGAAAGAAACTTGTAATGTTAACCCTTAATATTTCTGGATAAAAAAGAATTGGGAAAAAATATTTCGTTGAATTGAACGTTCAAAACTTCTGTTACATAAAAGTAGATCAAAGCATTGTCAACTGTTTCTCCATTGTGCAACGCTTTGATCCACTTTTCGATTAAAACTTGACACCCTGGAATTTACCGTGTTAATTTTAAGGGAAAAAAGCGTAACTCTTGAATCATGTGAGCGTTTGTGAAAAAGTACATAATGGAGTAATATAAAATACACAAGTGGTATTGCAAAATTCTCTAGTTTAATGGAAGTAAAATGTACACAAAATTAAAAAAATTAAATGTAGAATAATTGAATAATCTACAGAATTTTGGTTTAAAATACCCTTACTGATTGATTTAACCATCATTCTAGTTGTTTCAACTAGAAATTCTAATTAAAATAATGAAAATTCTGGTTACTTTAATCAGAAAAAATAGTAAGGGCATACAACGTGGTGAAAAATTCTTATAATTTGCAAAATTAAGCGTAATTAATATAAATTTAATGTACTTAAATGGAATTAGAAAATCTTGGATTTTACTCATCGCATGTTCCTCCTTAAACTAATCAAAGAAGATATTAAAAATGACTTGAATTCAAGCGCCAAGAATGACTCGTGACATAATAATGTGAATCTTGTACGTCCAGTTGTGATTAATTTTAATTTATAACACAGGAAAATAAGATTTTCATTCACAACGCGTTCTCGACACATTAGAAGCATGCGGCCACTTAAGTGGCTATGTGCGTCCACACTTGCTGTTGGTTCTAAAAATTAAATTACCGCGTGTTAACCCAGGGGACTACTCGTGCGATCTGAAGCATTGCCGTTCTTCGCGAAATTCAATTTTCCCACGTGTACGTGCCACCGACAAGACCCTTTCAACTTCTGTTTCTGTCAGTTTTAGGGCAAATAGATATTTTCAACAAAGAGGCCTTGTCACAAATGTGAGCATATAAAAAGGGGATGCAAAATACGAAAATACGTGCGACGAAGATTCAACGTGAGTGGATTCTGTAAATCGAATATATTTCTTTTTTCTTTCAGTGAATTATAGCCGAAAGATATACCGTATCTCATAGAGAAATATTATGCAAATTTCAGATCTGATAAACTCAAATTCCCATAAAAATTCTAAACTTAACCTTTTCTAAAGACATATTATTGTACCGTGATAATCGACTTAAACAATTTTACTAATTTGTGATTTACATAGGGTTCTTTTACCCAAAATTTGAATAATTCCCGGTACTCTCTCGATTTTCCTGATTTCTCGGTCCAGTAGCCACCCCTTAAATACTATAAAATTCTATCTCAAAGCCCTTAGATGGACGAGATAATAAAAGGAAATCACACAGGGAAAGTAGCGAGGTGCAGTGATTCGTCGGATTTTATCGAAATCCTAGAGGCCGTTACAGGAATGGAAGTAAAGCTGCACGTGAATACAGAATATAAAGAGGGACACTGAAAACAGGTCACGTGATACGATTAGAGAAGCCGCCGATTTAGCTTCTCCTTGATATTACTTCTTTTCTTTGCATACCGACATTTTATACATTTTGTTCATTTTGTTATTTTCGTGCTTTGTACGGATCCTACGAATGCATACCAACCGGTGCATTTTCCAATTAAATTTTTCCAGGCCGAATCCGCACTCGAGAGTTCAACTGTCGTCCGAGTCGAGTCGTACAAAATAAAAAAAAAAATCCCTCGCACCGATCCTCGTTCGACGAGCTCGAATTGCATGACAGAAAATCAAGAGAAGATTGGCTGGAAATATCGGTCAGTTAATAATACCCGAAATATATATTTAAAAAGAAAATTAAATTCAGCAGTTTTAAAAATGTCATATGTAAAAACAAAGAGTTTATTATTTTATATAAATTATAAATTGTCAGTATTTCAGCAGAAATAATGTTACAATTATATCCAATTACTTATTACTGATAGATTCAAATTTTTTCTAGTTGGTATTGTTAAAGAAGGAGTTTAGGAACAAGAATATATAATTCATTACCTTGTTTTATATTTGTGACTCCTGTGTAAGGGATCGAAACTTTTAAATCGGATAATTTACAAAAAGTGACAATGATCGTTTTTTCCCGTGACCCTTCAATTAGTAAGATTATTAAATGTAATTATGTACCCTCCTATTTTCTTTTACAAAATCTCGTCTTTGATCTTCCTCTCTAAAAATCAGATAGAAGATGTAATAAAAAAAAAAGGAATAATCTCAATCGAATAGTCGATTATTCTGATGTAAAAGCGAGTTAATATAGTCATGTGGTCAGGGTTCCTTTTGATGAAAGACTCGCGTGCACATGATGGGGATGAAAAACAGAGAGAGGAATAATAAGGGTGTGCTTTCACGAGCTTAATTGAAGAATCGCAGCCCCTAGCAATTAATTTTTGGAAAAAGCGCTCTCTCATAATTTTGAAACGTAACTTTTTTACACCATGATCTCTCTTTTATTATTGATATCCCTATGGCAATAAAGCTTTTTACATCTAAATAGACTCTTCTCATTATTCTCATTTCGTATTTATTATTCTCTGCAAAACATCATACCCGCTTTCTATCCAGACAAAAGAACTAATACTAAATCAGATATAATGCTTTAATACTTTGGTACTGATTTATCTCAAGATCAGTACTTTTGACGAACTTTATTTGGAATCATAACAGGAATCTAAAATGGGAGTTTTTTTATACCGAGGCACTTTGTACCTTTTCTTCAAACCAATAAAACTCAATTTTAAATCAAACGACACGGTTATTTTTGTTTAAAGCCCTGTTTTTTTTCTCTGAAAGTGAATATTTTCTCTATTTGCCTCGGGAAACAAATATTACTAGAAGTCGAAATACTGTATGAAACGAAACTCGAAAGCCTACAATTCTGTGATATGCAGAAAAGAGAGAATTCGAGTGGAACTTGGGAAAAGCTTTTACAAACCCGTTATCATAGAAGGTTATATATTCGTGTATCGAATTAACGGTCGAAATAGAAGCGTATATTGCGACATGGAATTAAATATTCCAACCTCCGGTGTGTTGTTTCCCTTCCCTCTAATTCTCACTCTCGATGGAGTGCCTTCCTATATATTATACCTTTATGGGGAGAGTAAAGCGCAGCATTGTTCGTTCTATTTATTGGAAAATTGCAGGAGGTATTTCGTTGTGAGGTGCATTAGCCCAATGCATTTCACAATTGTGTAATGAATAAACGAAGGCAAATACCAAGCTACACATTCGAAGTAAAACGCCAAACGGACAGTGCTTTGTTCGGTAGTGTCTGACATTTGAAAAAGGACATTTTCAGCGTCCGAATGCATATAGTCACGGATCTGCCCTCAGGAATGAGTACAAAGTAAAGCAATTAATGGGAACTGTCTGCACAAATAACGCCCTCTGACCTTTTTGTGGCTGAAGATGTTTATTTTTCATTTATTGATCCATTCCCCAGGGCATTTCAATTTTTAATTTTATTCTTCTCATCCCGCATTGATGACGGCAAATTAAAAAAGTTCCAGTGAGCTTCTTTTATTGTCCTCATCGAAACTCGAGATAATATTGATAGCAACTAGAAAACGATTACATGATATTGACAATTGCACTTCTCGTTCTTGTTATAAAATTACAAAAATTCATTAGAGGGAATGAGAAAATGATTTCCAATTATTCTTTTGAAAATAAGGGATTTTCAACTAACTATTGAAATTATCAATCAAAACGGAATATTTTGCTTTTCAATCAAGAAATTTGATTATTAACTAACTAATGAAATTTTATATGAAAAAAGATGATGTTCAACGAAAAAAAAAAAATTTACGAAAAAGTTTACTTCTTAACGGAAAAATTGAATTTTTAGCCAAAAAAGAGAATTTTCAACAAAGAAAATAAATTGTCAAGCAAAAATCGTTGAATTTTCTTATGGAATTTTATTGATTTGAGTAAAAAAACGAGAAAAAAGAGGAATTTTCTTGAAAACCGAGGAAACAGAAATTCTTAAAAAAAAAAAAAAAAGAAGGGAAAAACAGGGGAATAGGGAAAAGATCGTAAAGCCTGTAATCTGTTGATTTAATTTTTTTTTTTCTTTAATTTTACACTATTTACTGAAAATAAGGTACTTCATGGACCAAATTTTGAAAATAGGGGATAATGGGGGATATAGAGAGCGGTTGTGACGCGTTTCTGTGTAGAGCAGATTGAAGTCCGTGTTTAAATACACGAATGGAAATAATTAAAAGCGATGAATAAATCATACAATTTAAGTAATCATTCACTCTGTACCTACTTATTTAAACATGACTAAAAATGATTAATCAATTCAAATTTAATAAATTCGGAATATCTCTTTCTCTACTGACTCCGGGAAATTTCAGTTAGCGAGTGTTTAAATTATTTATCAGAAATGCATGCATACGTAATTCAATCATGATCTGACCAAAAACATATGTACCACAAAAATGTGTCACTGTTTACCATCACGTTTCATTTTATAGGGAAGAGTCGGGCTTCATCAGACTGGAACCACAACCGAAATTATACACATCGCTAATTGACGGATGGGCCACACCAATCAGCACCGCTAATTATTTTAAGTAGAGGTTTGATTGGTTAGCTAGTGATCCTCGGCAGGGAAATTCGAATGAGCGCAAACGTTAATCTCTTTTCGTTTTCCGATTATTTCGCAAATTAATCCAACTGCGACACCAACTGCATTCAGAATCTGGTTTTAGAATTAACAAGATCAGCCCCTTTAATTATGTAGAGTTAAAACTAATTATAGCAATTATACACCGTGTGTGGAGAAAAATTCTTTCCACATATGTATGATTCCAGCAGACTGGAATTAAGTCTCATATTAAACGGTCTGGCGAGTAGAGTTGATAAGCACATAACTTTCGATCAAAGTTGAATCATGGACAAAATTCCCAGGCATTTTTCAGTTTATTTCGGATTAAAAAAAAATTATTACTATTCATTCAAATTTAAACGCTTCTTGATGGAGAAAAAAAATTGTTTGGATTGCATAAAGAGATTTTAAGTAACTACACAATTTGAAACTGACATTTTGTCAAGCCAGAGATTTTATTGAACATTTTCAACTTTGCCACGTATGGAATGTATCAATTTAAAATTGGAAGCGTTGAAGGTTGTAAAATTGAAAGCATTTAAAGTTGCTAAAACATTGGAGGAATTATTGATTTTTGACAGAATAGTTCTTCTTTAATTCCCTTAATTTATCAAATAAATAATGAAAAAAAATTAAATAAATAAATTGTTAAATTTATTGTGGGATGTGAAGAGATTTTGAAGGTTGTCGTGGAATTTTGGGTAGTCATCTATTACGTATTACGAATTTCTTCAGTATTTTTAAACATATTAATTTCGTTTTAAATATTTTTTTTGCGGGCATTTAAGATTGCAGTAAGAAAAATTAAAATTCGCAAAAGTGCACTAACACAACATCTGAATGTTCCAGGGACTTCTCACATAACCGCGGAAACATTACTCATTTGTAACTAAGAGCGTAAAGCCGCATAGACTATTGCGTGCAAGGAAACGTTCATAAAAAGGTGGATGTACGCGAAGAAACATTAGTATTATTTACTTTACACGTGCGAACTTCGCTGGGAGCATAATATAAACATGTGTCCACACTTGTGCACCATATAAGAGGACACATGTTCTCATGCTCGAAAGTTCATACGTATATACTTTATACGCATATGCCTGTAAAAATATATGCACGTGCATTTTTGCACTTGACAAGCAGAACATTAATGGCAAGAGATGATGTTTTCAAATGAAAACATGCTCAGAAAATAACTCAGTTATACCTGTATGAAAGTCAGGCACACTTTGCTTAACAAAATTCACAGAAGAAGAATTTGAATATCTTTTATTTTTAAAAACTCTAGGGCCCAAAATATGCCGAGCAGCAAACTTTATGCCGTTCAGATTACAAAGCGTGCACTCTTTAATGAAAATGAGCGCAGCAGAAAATTTTAAAGATTTTCTAAAGATTGGAAGTTATGAGAATAATTATTTTTATCTGATGACTGGTGGCGCGAGTGAAAACGAGAAAAATGAGATGGTTCTAATATAAATGTATGTTTTTGCCGAGGGCTACGGCATTTTCTGTATAGCTCCCTGAAAATTATACGTGGCTAAGCAAGGGACCGATACTATGGCTTCAAGTTTCTATATAAAGTTGTGGTGGTCATTTCAATAAATCTGAGGGGTCAGGTATATAAGGGGGCTCATGAAACCCTTCATAAATTGTTCCTATACGACCAATTTGATAAAAATGAGACTTTACGGTTCACTTTTATATGTATTCTCCCATTGCGATGCCAAAACAGTTAACTGGCTACATTCAGTTATATTACTGAGATCATTATAAGATTTCAGAATTATTGAACTTTTGTTCTGGAATAGAGTTCTGAAATCAAATTCTCTATCTTAATTCTTCTTAGAATGGAAAAGTTATATTTATTATCGCTATTTAGCGATTGAAAAATTGTGTTTGAATTTTATGGCCGTCTTCAAGGCGAAAATATTTTCACTGATAATGCGTTCCAAATCTTTAAAAGTTTTTTAAAGTACTCATAATTTTGTAACATTTATCTATTCGTGAGATTATATACACATATATATAGAGGGGCAGTTATTACTCTTCAAAATAACTTAAATTATTTTGAAAAAGTTAGTGCAACATTCGGTATACAGAAAAACGTAATACTTTAGTTATTACGAGCAAACAGATTGACAAATTAAAAAAATTATTTTAGGTGAAGGGAAGTTTTTCAACATGAATTTTAAAATTCTTGCAACACTTATGTTTTTTTACATCATCACGAAGCCAGAAAGTGTATTATCAGAAGAAAACAGTGGCGGGTTCGTTATCCCTCCTACACCAAAAATAAGTGGTAAGTTTCACCGATTTTGAGACTAATTTTGACGTGAAATTTAAAAACATTATAAGAGAAAGGTTAATACAAAAAATCTTTTAATTTTTCCGACAGATTGTCTACTGCCAATAAAAACCGACGAGGGCTGCCACGTGTACTCTACCCGCTGGGCGTACGATAGTTCAGCAAAAAAATGTGTCGAAATTCTCTATGGAAGTTGTAAAGGAACAACAAATTCTAACCATTTCTGGTCCCTAAAGGAATGTGAAGATACGTGCAAACATTTTGGAATGAGTAACTAATTTAGAGTGCTAGATGATTCCGAAATAATTATGTGCAATATAAATGTTCACTGTTGCATGTAGTATTCAAATAAATGAATCGAAATATTTCAACTTTGCACTGTTATACAAATTAAACACTTAATACGATTAACGACCAAACTTTTAGACTAGCAACTGCTTCTTCAGTGATAATATTATTTATGTGCGTCATTCAAAAGTAAAAATATATTTGCAAAAAAAAGGCAAATGGCTGAACAGTCTAACTATTATTATAGAGATTGTTACATATTGTGGAGATTACGATTTACGTCAATTTGTGTGCGGATTTTGAAGAAACATGTGTCATTTGTTTTGTCAATCATGCACTATTTAAAGAGGTCATTTTGTCTAAATTAATTACCTTGTGCCGTTTTAGAAGTTGGTAACCAGTGCGTTTAATATCATAAAGATTTTGAGGAACTACAAAGATTTTCATTTTCAAATGAAATCTTATATTGCATAAAAAAGTTTTTAAAATGAATTGCAAAATCCTCGCTCTTTTCTTGTTTTTTTACATCATCATGAAGTCTGAAATAGTTGTATCACAAGGTACATGAAAAGGTAAGTTGCACCCATATTTGTGTTTTATACATACAGATAAATGTATTATTTATACACGACTTAATTATTATTTCTTTTATTGTGCATACAAAATTATTTGATTGAAAATATTGAGAAAATTCTTAATTAGAATTTTATTAAGAAATCCTTTTTTCATTTTTTCAATAAATTTTCATTACATTGCATGCAATATTTATATTGAAATAAACGTATTAAGATATTTAAACTATTCATTATTTTGCAAATATATTAATATAATTAAATGACCCAAGTTGACACTCGAAATTATAAAAGTGAACACGCAAGAAAAATGCAAGCAGGAAAACATGTTATTTATTTTTAATGAGACATTGTTCTTCATTGCGTTTGAAATTCTTTGTCAATTTATGCAAATTTTATAAAAATACAATTTTCTTTTCCTCTTATCGCAGTATTTATAGAGAAAATTTCATCCGTTATTTTATATCGCTTTGGTGGCTTTAAAACTAAACTTGATAACCGGTAAAGCAGATTGCTTGAAATATCGAGAAAATTGTATGGAAATACCAAATTTTTATTTTTGAATATTATACTTAAAAAAGAAAAAGTTCAAAATGAATTGCAAAATTCTTGCTCTTTTCTTCATCTTTTACATAATCATGAAGCCCGAAATTGTCGCATCAGAAGAATCTGCAAAAAATAGTGAGTTTATAAATTTTTATGTAACTCAAAATTTTTCATTTTAATATTATAAAAATCTTTTTTTATTTTTCATTTTTTTAGTTTGTCATCTTCCGCTAGAAACAGGACGCTGCCGTGCCCATCTTATACGTTATGGATACATTCCTTTGAAAAAAAAATGTGTCCAATTTATATACGGAGGATGCGACGGAAACAAGAATAATTTCCCAACTAAAAAAGAGTGTAAAAAAAAGTGCAAAGGTTAGAATAAATTAATTCACTTCTTACCGTGTGAAAATTATATTACGTGACTCAACCGAAAAATATTCTACAATATATCTATTAATTAATGTGACTAATCTTTACTTTCAAATGAATGTATTGCATGATTCAACTTAACTCTCTAAAATTGAATCAGTGGAAGTTCACTGATTCTCAGTGACTCTTTTCTCACGATTTTAATCAGTGAAAAT
>JAUESH010000015.1:8585851-8607472 GCA_032275165.1 Synergus magnus | reverse complement strand
TGAAACAATATTTCTGGATGAAATAGAATGGGGAAAAAATATTTCGTTCATCTGAACGTTCAAAACTTCTGATACATACCTTATTTGGCGTTTATTTCAATTCTTGGGACGACTGAAAATTCCCGGAAAATAAAATTCCCGACACTGTAAAATTCTCGACACTTGAAAATTCCGCAAAAAAAATTATTTTAATAAATAAATAAATAATTTAAATAATAATTCATTTTTTTAAATTATTCTGTATTTTAAAAATATTTTTCAAACATTTTTAGAGATCTTTTCGGGAATTTTCAATTTTGGGAATTTTCTAGTGTCGGAAATTTTAATGTCTCGAGAATTTTATATTGTCGGTAATTTTATAATGCCGGGAATTGTATTTTTCGGTAATTATTTATTCGAGAATTTTACAGTGTCGGGAATTTTCAGTCGTTCCCAATTCTTTCAATAATTAATGGTGAGAATTACAAATTAAAAAAAAATTAAAGTAAGCACATGTTCTAAATCGAGTATAAACTGCTTTTAGACTCCGCGTCTAACTATAATAGGTTTGCATCACTATAAAACGGGATAGCACGTCTTTATAGTCAGACAGCGGATGTTCCCATTGCAGAATTTTAATTCAAGACGTTCAATTCAATTTACAGATTTTATTAAATAGAATGAGTTGAAAAAAACGCAATGGATTAATTCACTCTTCTCAGGATCGTTAAATTATTTAGAATAATTTTACTAATTCCGTTCGTTCGTGAAAACAAATCTCGTCTCGTAAAATCCCTTAATATCTCTAAAATCCAAATAAATTTCATAAAATCTCTTGAAATGCTTTAAAATTACTCAAAACTTCCTGAAAATTTTCCAAATTTGATGTAATCAAATTTACTTGTTTTGAAATTGAAAAAATTTTAAATGGGAATCGTGTAATTTTGTATCTTTTTTGTATTTGAATATTATTAATTGTCCATGCAACGTTTCCCACGCGCTGTAGCGCGTGTTTAATATTGTTAGTGTTGGTTATTTTTAGAAGTAACAATAGAGGATTTAGATTGAATAGTTATGACTCAAAATACACAGAAGATGAGAAAATAAGCTAAATTTTTCATATAATAATTATTCGCTAGACTATTGTATCAGGTGGAGACTCATTCTCCACACAAAACTTTACATACGTTGAGAAAATAGAAGCTCTATTTGTCTACTCTCATTCTAGTCAGCAGGTCTCTAGGTCTAGCTAACTAGAATGCAGTATTCTCCACTAGTAAATGAGTGTAAAGATCCAAGTGGAACATAACTGTTTGATGAGTTTACCCAGCGGTTCATGATAAATTATGAAGTTTCATTACCTTGAGTGGTCAAATCGGATATCCTCTTCTGCTTGCCTCAACTTTTCATACATTTTTTCATCTTTTCACTTCAGAGAAGGGAAATAATCACACTAGTAATAGAGTTCCAGGCAAAGTTTTGGCAAACTGAAAATTTAATTCATCTGAAATAATTAATGGGATGTCGTGGTATTTGACTAATCCGAAAGTTGATTAAAAATATTGTTAACTGTCTTCAGTGTTTTTATCCAACATACATTAGACGATTAAATACACTTTTTATAATTTTATAATTATAATTATAATAAAATACGTAATAAAATGTATTCTTTTTTTTGTTGCAGGTAAGAATACGTTTAAACCTGCTGATGGATTCAAAGTAAGCTATTTGAATAAATACATAAATTTAAATCGGGAGATAGAAAATTGACTGATGATGAATATTTAAAATATTTTGTATGAATTAAAATAAGAGATTTTGCGCTTGTCACTTAGAAGGAAACATACTTTTATATTTATGAGAATTTTCGATTCGCTAAAAAGTTTTAATGTCCCTTGACTCTCGTTGTCTGAATTGAGGAAAACACCTTTCTGCGACAAGCACTGACCAGAGACGAGCGATCCCTAGGGATAAACTCAGTAATAATTCAACTTAGGATTCCAACCGAGGGTTGCCTCAGACAATTCGTCAATCATTATAGGACAACCACTGGTACTTGGGATAAGACAAATGAAGGGATAAAATATGAATATATAAAGGAAGGAAAGATATTTAATATTTTGAAACTAAAGGTTAGTTAATACTTCTTCATGTGATTTCAAACAATTTGAGAAAAGACCATTCAATCGGAAAATGTCAAAAGGGGAATGATTTCCTCACGTATCTGCAAGAAAATTGGAAGGCATTAGCGTGTAGGTTGGTTTTTCGTGTGGCGTCACGTTTGGATGACAAATTCCCGGTTATACTACTTATTCTACTGCCAGAACGCATTCTCTCCATTCTTCCCCTGTCTCTAACTCCAACCCTCTCTTCCTCTCTTTAGGCTTTATGCTTTATGTTTTATCTAGCACTCTCTCGTCTTCAACTTTTGCGCCCCTTCCTTCCTTCCTTTCTTCTTCCTAGAGTGTCTAGAAGACTTTCTCAAATCGGAATGCGATTATGATTAATGGAGCCTCCGTGTACCTTGATGGCAGGATGTCGTTACTTACTTCGCATAAAAGGGGCGTAAACAATTCACAACACCAACCCAATCGCTTCTCCCATTCTTCATCCATGCCTTTACCTTACTTTCCCTTTCACTTCGATCTATTATTCAAAAGAGATTCTCTTGTCACCTGTTTTGTTATTAGGGTGAAACGCCTTAAATCTCATCATCAGGGAGTCGATTATTGAGGCAGAAAAACAACCACTTTCCCCAGCGATCAATCGCTTTTGTCCATAATACTTCTTCCCTAATGAAGATTATTTTCCCATATAAGACATCCATTAAAGCTATTTATTTAACATTACTTTACGATTATTTTACTTTCTAAGTTTATGAATTACTAGCAGAAATTTATCCGGCGTTGTCCTCACTCTCAACTCCCTTCAATTTTTTCAAAATCCACGGCGCCTTTTAATTTTGACGTTTCAAAATGTACCGATGACATTCAAGGCCTTGTGGTTAGATTAATGAAAGTTTTATGTGATTGTGGAGTGCAGAAGGTGTTTAAAAAATCTTGTGTATCAATACTTCGTATTACGTAATTGACCCCTAGAGAATTTAAAGAATTTAAAGGGATTTTATGGAATTTCAAAATATTTTAAACGATATCAAGACATTTAGAATGACTAAAAGATTTCAAGGCATTCAACAACATTTTCCAACTAGTTATTTCAAGTGTATAATATAATACATCTGAAATCAGAGATATTATAAAGTACTTTAGCTTTATTCTGTTCGCTCGTCCGCCTCCTGACAATGAGTGATGTTATTTTTGGTTACACACAATAATTAATTTTGATACTTAACCTGAATGAAACAGTCCATTTCTTGAAAAAACATTTCATCTTGGAAGGCAATGGCGTTTTCTCGATTTTAGTTAACGAGCTTTTCTCGGAGCACTTCTACATCTGAATAATTTCAAAGAAAGTCATTAGCAGCTATTTCTTTTTCACCCCCTCTTGCGGTCCATTTCAAAGGATGAAAAAGGTTTGAAAAGCTGTATAAAGTTTTTAAAAGTACGCGCCCGTCCCAGAGTCACTTCTCCATCCAACTTCCAATGGTCAAGTCTCCCTTTACCCTTCCGCTACCTCGTTTTTCATTCGTCTACCCATGAACCCTTCTCACTCTTGCGATCTTTTTTATTCTCTGCCAATATCTTACCCGGAGGGATTTATGCTGCGGCCTGGTTCTAGCCTTGCAGAAAAGAAGGGTGAGACAGTTGGAATGAATTTTCGGGGGTTGTTTTACCTACCCGACCTGTGCCAATTTGTTTGTACGACCAACTCGTTTAAGCCGGCATTTCAAGTCGTAGCTATTTTTAACAAACTCTCTTCCATTTTTCACATTGACAGACCTCACAGGCCGGTCCCTATATTCCCTATTGTTCTTTATGTTCAGTTCCCTAATGTCCCCTATTTTCAAGATTTGGTCTCAAATCATGAAAATAGTCTTGATAGTACCCTATCTTTATTGAATTGGGTAAAATTTTCTTTAAATTTTTACAAAATTGACAGATTACAGGCTTCACAGTTTTTCCCTTATTCTCCTGTTTTCAAGAAAAATCCCATTTTCTCCATTTATTTGGTTTCACAAAAATTCTATTTTTTGTTGCAAATTCAACAATTTATTAAAAATCAAATTTTTTCGTAAATATTGTAATTTTCTACGAAAATTACAATATTTAGTTGATAATCCACTTTTTTTGTTTGAAGAGAAAAATATTCCGTTAAAAATTTACTTTTTTGCTTGCACATTCATATTTTTTGTTGAAAATTTTAATATTTAGTGGAAAATTAATCTTTTTGGTTGAAAACTAATTTTCTTAGTTAAAAATCCATTTTTTTTTTTTAATTTAAAAAATCCCAATTTTAGGATATTTTGGGGTTATTTCGGGTACTTGTAAAACTAGTTTA
Source organism: Synergus magnus (assembly GCA_032275165.1). Lineage (NCBI taxonomy): Eukaryota > Metazoa > Arthropoda > Insecta > Hymenoptera > Cynipidae > Synergus > Synergus magnus. Next base: position 8,603,035 of record JAUESH010000015.1, on the reverse strand, counting down.
CGTAAAAACCACAACAGGCTTTATTTTTTTTTGTTCCTCACATTGCAAAACTGTCCGATTTTTGTAAAAACAAGCTATCTTATGAGCGACAAAAAAAGTGCCCTATGTACACTATTTTTTCCGATAGGGACTGTAAAACCAGCACCGATTCTCTCCCTTTTTTCTATTTTCACGTTCGTCCCTCATTGACCAACGTCCAGAGACTCTAATATATTTCTTTTATCCCTTCCGGCAAATAAGTCACCTAGATTTTTACAGATGGACAGGGGTTCAAAATGTATTTCAAAACCCACGGGAGAATTTTTCTGACAGCTTAGAGAATAAAGAAACTTGGAAGGTTCGCTAACGACCTCTTTAAATCAGGCAGAATTTCGTCGAAAAAAAAAAATAACTTGAAGCTGAATTTATCAGGGATTGAATTCGTACTCCAAATGAATAGAGCTTTGTGAATAAAATTCAAGAATTAAATTATTCAAAAGGTTTTATTTAGTTAACCGATCAATTTACAGCTTTCGGATAAAATTTAAATCCTAATAAAATAAATCTCTCACTCTCTGGAATCTGTTCTACTCTATTTAATACTAGTTCTTCTTTATAGTCGAGATATTTTATCTAAAGCCGACGATTGAGACAGTTTAATTGAATTTCAGTCACAATTTTTTAATGAAGTATTGAAGTTACGATTAACTTTAGAACTGCATTTTAAGGTTCAATTTTCAATGCGCCAACTCAGAGATTAAAGTTTTCTTTATATTTGAACTAGTGAAGACCCGATTAGCAATTCTTGATTCATCGTAAGTGAAAATCGATAGAAAAAAGTGTAGAGTTAAATAACAAAACAGCTAAAGCAGTTTAGATTAGCCGGTGTTACCGATGGATTTATGACCAGGGAATCGTAACGTCAAGGGATTAAATCAAACTGTTGCAAGGATATGCGTGCAATAGACTTTATCTCTCTCTCTCTTTCTCTCTCTCGATCGATTTTATACTGCTAGTTGCGATACGATTGGAGTCCTGTCCAAGAATTCCAATATTTCATGCTGCTTTCTCCTCCAGTTGCCACCACGCGCTCGCACTTTTTAGGAAACGAGTCACGTCCGTAGTTGAAGGATATGGAAGAAGAAGCGACGAAGAGCTCTAAAATCATTTTTGAAATAGATGTACCTCCATCGTCCAGCTTTTACCCAATCCATGAAGTCTCATAGCCACGTAGACTTTCTGGATATATTTTAAGCAAGATTTTCTTTTGTCTATTCCCTTTTTTAGCTTTTTAATCCCTTTCTTCTGAAACTTTTCTATAGAATTTCCTTGAAGGGCTTGAATTTTTTTAGAATTTTTTTTATTACATTAAATAAATATAAACGGAGTTTAAATATTCGATTTAGCTTCGAGATGTTTAAGATTTAATAAAATAGGATCCCTTGAAGTTAAAGTTCAATAATATCCGAATAAATTTTGTAAAATTACTTAGAATTATTTAAAATACCGTGAAATCCCTTAAAATTTCTTTAAAGGCCTCTAAAATCTTGTGAAATTCCTTTAAATTCCTTTAAAATCATTTGAAATTCCTTAGATTTATTTTAAATCTCTTAAAATATACCAAATCCGTAAAAATTACTTAAAATCTTATGGAATCCCGTTAAATCCCTTAGAATACTTGAAAATTCAATAAAATTTTGCGAAATTCCTTGAAATTCCATAAACTACATAAAAGTTCAACAACTTTAATAAAATCCCTTAAAATCCATGTAACTACCGTTTTCAACGTTTATAAACGAAAATACAAGAGTAAATTCTACCATCTACAAATTAAAATAAAAATAATTTACCAAACGTTTATATTTTCGTTTATAAATGTTTAAAATGATAATGAAAGCATTAATCAGTTAATAATTTCCAAAGAAACAATCGCATAATTGAAAACAAATTAGACCCTTTCGTTTATAAACGTTGGAAACGGCAGTTACATTATTAAAATCCAAAAAAAATCTCATACTGTGAAATCCTTCACAGAAAAAACAGAAGTTAAAATTTGTTGCGGGTAATTTTCAAGTGGATAAAATTTAATTTTTTCGAATCGAAACAAGAGAAGGTACAATAAGTTGACATGGTAACCGTTCCCTATGTTCAGGGTAGTATTTACCTATCTGAAGGTAATTTTTGTTGCAGGTAATATTTACCCTGAAATCGGGGTAAATATTACACTTGGTTTTTTCTGTGTTTAATATCTCTAAAATTCAAATAAATGTACTTGGTTACTTGTAATCAAATACTTGGAAAAATATTTATTTTAAGAGCAACAAGTTCATTTTTGTTCCGGAAAACGCTGACAAATTGTGGCATATTTTTATGAGACCCTAGATACTCAGAATAATTTCATTACTTTTTTTTCCTGGATTTTCTTCATTAAAGTACTTCATACTTTATAAATTTTAATTAAACGTAATTTCTCTCTCCTAACATAAAAGTTTTGTTCCCCAGTATTACCTTAACAAGAAAAAAATCTCACATTTATTACACTATAAAAACTGTGTGCAGTATTTTCACTTTCCTTCAATAGTTCTACTTTTCTTCAGAGCTGGTACGCAATATTTCAAAACAGATTTGAATCCTCCACTGTAAAACACCCCTAGTTTTATTCGAATTGTAAAGAATCACTCATTCGCAATTCGATGGTTAATAGTGATTTCGCGGAACGTTTAAGCGTCGAGGACAGGAAAAAGGTTGTTACTCTTTTTTTTCCTTTTGATCGGTTTTCATTCTTTTTACTCGATTGGAATCTCGCGCAAGACCCAGTGGATTTAACGTTCCATTCGAATTTATCACGCTACATCTACCCCCGTCTATAGTCTATATCTGTACTATAGCTTTGCCTTAGCTTACCAAGAGGGTTTAGTTCCGATCTTGTTCTGTGTTCATCCGTTCGTCGGCTCGTTCCTTCGTTTCTCGAGGGACCTCTACTCCATTACTCTCGGCATCCGGGGGGATAAATATTATGAAGACAAAAGATTCCGGCGTGCCACTAAAATATGGGCAACCTCTACCAGAAAGAGAGGACAAGACTTGTAGGAAGCTAAAATGGAGGACGAAAAGATGTTTGAGGTGGAGACTGGAGGTGGTGATAAATTTGTACCCAGGACAATCTCGCTTTCCAGTACCTCACGATAATGTCCCTCTTTAATTATTTATTGCGAGCCTTGCCCTTAAGTTAGTTTCGAGAGACCAGAAAATGCCAACTCTGCGGAAAGCAGAGCACGTGAGACTTTACAAATTTGAGAGCAGTCTTTCCTTAACGCTTTCCCGAAAAATATTCCCTGAAGAAAACTCTTATTTTATCACCTGAGCTGGTGCATCCATCCATCATTTTTCTGACTGGAGGAATAAAATGATTCTGAGTGATTTATTATAATGATCGTGGATGACTGATAGTAAAATCCACATAAAAAAGTTCTTCAATCTTGAATTAATATTTCCTCATTGATTCCATATGAAAAAAATTTAAACTATCTTTAATTTACCTCAGAGTGTCAATTTGACACTAAAGAGACTGATTAAGGTGGCGAAATGGGGGACTGATGAGGGTTAATCTTATGATGGAGCATAATCTTATCTAAAACAAAAATAAATTCGCCGGGAGTTAAAAAAAAAAATATTTTTGTATTTGAGAGTCTCTGGAAGGCAGCAGTCTCCTCGCAGAATTTCTCACTTGAAGTGATTAGCAAACTTTGAAAGGACACGGGTGATGAAACAAATTATTAATGGCTTCTTAGAACAAAATGCACTAACGATCTACTGAAGGGTAGAAACTAAATTTCTTTGCTGAAATTATGGAACCCAAAGTAGAAATAACTTAAGTTATGATCATATTAATTAATCCCTTAAACAGCCTTAAAATTACTTAAAATGCCAAGAAATTATGTTAAAACCGTTAAAATTTCATAATATGTAATATGGAATTACGTAACCCAAAGTAGAAATAACTTAAGTTATGATCTTCTTAATTAATCTTGAGGTTCTTGAAAATTTGAGGGACTAAAGCTGCCCTTCCATTGTAGGATCAAACTGCTAAAGTTTTCGGTAAGACGCGTCGGTCGCAATTTGTTTTAAACAGGCATTCTGTTCCAAGTATGGTGGGTGCTTCCACGTACGGCTTTTGTTATAAATTACGCCGTCGCGGTATTTCGGACGCGCCTTTAATAACGCGCGCAGTACATCCATCTCGTTCTCTCGGCTGCCATTCCTACGAAATGAGCCGGGATATCCAGGAAAGTGCCAGAAGGCACTACTGGTCCAGGCAGGCGATATAACCGCGTTAACTCGTTGACTGATGTGTCTAAAGAGCTACTGGCCTTGTGTGATAAGTTTTCCCTCGTTTAACGCTTTTCCACTTTCTTTTCTCTCAATCATCTGCCTCACTTACCCCTTCCTCTCCCTTATCAATTTTTAGACACCACAAATTTTAAACTCCAATTTTGGGCAAAAAAGTCTTTCCAGATAATAATAGGGGAAAAGGAGTTTATTTTAAACTGCAAGTATCTCCTGAAACGTAAGAAATTCCACGTGGAAATCCACGAGAATATTTTTAGCGGGGATTTCTTCATCGAAATGTCTTTTTGACGGAAAAATATGGAGAATCAGGAACGATCTAATTTTATACTTAATAAATATCAAAAAAATATTCCTTATAATTTCATAATTTTAAGATGACATTGATATTGATGTCCGGTCGATATCAACGCTTTTTTTCTCGAGCGAATTTCGCTCGAGGAGGTGATTTAAAAAATGCAATCGACTCTCTGTCGGAGATCGCAATTAGAAATTATAAAACTAGAGTGAAATGAAAACCTCATTCTTTGACTGGCGTCATATCACGAACGTAATTGCGGCACGATAATAGAAGAAAGGAATGAAAAAAGAGACTAGTAAAAAGAGATGAATCGATTTTACGTGAATTTACGCTAGAGAAGACACAGAGTATTCCAAATACGAAAGTATCAAAACTTTTATTGAAAAACTGTGAACTAATGAAATTCTTTCATTTTAATTGGTTCCACATTTCTTCCGATTTATATTAAGCTCAATATTGTCCAGATTTAAATAAAAAAGTTATATCCTAAAACGATATTTCTGTTTAAGAGATGCTAACTTTTTTTTTACAAATTTAGGGGATTATTTTGAATTTTTGGGAGAAAAAAAATATCTGTTTGCAGGGAAAAATCGGGAAATAACCGGGAATTTAAATAAATTCGAGTTAAAAGTCGAATAATCAGGAATAAAAATGATTTATTTTTTAAATTTGATGTTTACAAATTCCTTTAAAAAAACTTTTCAAATATCTTACAATTCCTAAAAATCTTCTAGAATCCCTTAAAACTACACAAAATCCCTTAAAATTCCCAAAAATCCCCTAAATTTAGGAAAACCTTTAAAATTTCTTTTTAAAAAACTAGTAAAATCCCTTAAAATTCCCAAAAATCTCTTAAAATCATTTAAAATTCCACGAAATTTCACAAATTTCCTAATAATATTTCAGAATTTCAGTTTGTACTTTAGATCCCTTATAAATTACAAAAATATTTTTTGTAAATATAATTGAGCATAATGAAGATTTCGTTATACATAAAATTACAAGCAGGACAAACTTTAATGTATTTTATTTCTATTTCTATTGAGATATTAAAAATTTACAACCGGGAATTAGGTGGGTGAAAATTAGTAGAAACCCAGTGCTGTCATATCACGAATGCCATTGCGGTGAGATTAATGGAGAAAAGGAATCGACTCATTTTGAGAAAGGAATCCACTCGAAGTTAGGAAATAGAAGTAAAAATTCCAAATACGGAATAGAGAATACCGAATACACGATTTTCTTGAGGAAAATCCGCCATGATGTGAAGCTTCACGAAGACGTGCATTGATAGTAAATGGCTGCAGCTCACATCTGTTATTTCTTGTTTTCAATTCAGTAGAACGACTCGCAAATCATACCCAGTCCGATATCAGTAGAAACTGAACTTCTATTTTTCTCTCAGCAGAGAAAAAAGAGTAGGGAATGGAAAAGAGAACGGAAAAATAGAATTAAACAGTACGAGTTGATCTACGAGGAAATATCTGCTTTCATTTTTCAAAATCTTGCGATACATTTTGTTTCAGTATTTTGACTTTTAGTTCCATTTTTAAACCTTTTCAGTTACCGGTGGATATTTCCTTTAGTTAAAAATATTCACTTGTCATTATTAAGCCAAGCATATTCCCCCGTTTTGTGTTTGTTTTTTCTTTTGTAAGGATTCTACATTTTAATGAAACTATTTTAATCCTAGCTTTTCAGTATTAAAGAGTCTTTTGTCATGATATTTTTCAATGCAAAAGTTTTTGATGTAAATTATTCTAAAAGGTAAAGAATTTTTTCTGAAAGGCTCACGTTTTTTAGACATATATTTAGCGAATTTAAAACTTTTCAACTCCGTTTTCCAAACTCTTTTTCATTCCCACTTTCCAACCTCCTTCTTCAACTTTTTTAACCACCTTTTCAGAACGAATCTCTCTAAGTTTGAATTGGTAAAATTTCACTAATTAATAGTTAGATTCTACTAATCTAGTGAGAGAAAAACGAGCCACTAAAGATTAGTAGAAAATGACTAATTCAATATAATTATGTTACTTACTATTTTGCTCATATGGTAAATAAACGGTAATGGTAAGTAAGTAATTAACTATAGTGAAATAAACTTGTGATTCTTTTTACTATTCTATTAGTGAAAGGTTAGAATATTACTATTTTATTAATCAAACACTCAATTACTAATTCAAGTAATAAAATTTCCACTAATTCAGATTTAGAGAAAATGCTTTTTTTGCACTTCACATGTACAAATTCCAATCATAATATTTACTGAGCTCCTGCCATATGCTATTAATCTCTTTTCATAGCTGCATCCATCATTCTAAAAATTTAATAAACATGTTTTTCAAGGGTAGAGCGAGCGTATTTACTCAGCCCTTAGATAACTTTTCGCAAAAAAGGAAGCGTTTGTTGTGACGCGAAATAGCTTTACTTTAGCGAAAGTTACTGAGAAAGTTAAACTTGTCTGCGCCATAAAGGAAATTCGATTCAAGTAAAGGTAGAAAAGCATAGATACACTGCATACAATCTGTTCCACAAGAGAAGGTACGGAAAAAGTCTACGAAAACTGCACACTTGAAATAAATCACTGGGAACAACAGTAAAAGGTTTATTTCACAATGTGCCATCAAACATTAAATGAACGAAAAAGTCATCATCGAGATTTTCACTATTTTTTATCTTGGTAAATATCTTTGAAACCAATTGTCCTTTTTTTTTGTAACTATTTTAAAGCTTCTTTTATGTAAATTAAATCTATGATTGTTCAGAATTTGTAAAATGATTTTAATCTGAGCAACGAACAATTTTAACACAATTGAACTTTCCTTTTCTTCGACTATCATTTAAACTTTCGATAATATATTTTAAATAGTATTCATAAAACATACATACATAAGTGTTTCAAGATATTGAAATTTCTACAAGTCGAACGACCTAATGGGAGCATCTAACGGGTCTAAATATTCTATAACCTTCCTGTTATATGGGACTTTACTGTGGATTACTCTGTAAGCTTCTGCGGAAGGGACAAAAATGAGTATCTTGTAAGAAGCTTTACATTCTAGAGCAACTAATGTTGTAATAAATATTTTAATAAGCATAAATGGGAGGATATTTTCGCTAATAATCTTCTTTATGTAATGTACAACACATTATGAAGCTATTAAAATCAAAAAGAGATTAAGATTTTAATTACCAAGAAGAGACATCATATGTGCTTACTTTTGAAAATATTCCAAAAAAATGTCAATAGCTTTAAAGTTATTTGTGTCCCTAAATCAGTCATCACAGGCCCTCACCTGTTCACCTATTTCACCTTTTTTCAATTATTCAAGTTGAATCATTTGAAAAATTATTGACATTCAAATTACATATAGGATAATACCGGGCCATTTCCGGCTTGAAAAAACTTTTCTGGATAATTAAAATAATAAGGAAAGTCAATCTTTCAAAGCTGAAAATATTATTACTTGTAATTTTTTTAATCTTTGAATTATTTTGAGATCCTTTGAAATCTTTTCGAAATATTTTAAAGTTTATTAAAATCCTCTAAAGCGTTTTAAATCGCTTGAAATTCTTTAAACTTATTAAAAATGTCTTGAAATCTAATCTATTGAAATCCTTTGTTTTAAATTCTTCGAATTCATCTTAATATCGAATTGTTATATTATTATAAAATGACCTTAAATTTGATTGAATTCACCTTGAATTTGATTGAATTTACCTTCATTTGTTTAAAGTTCTTATGAATTTCTCCTGAGTTTTTAATTAAAATTTTATTGACTTGGATTGGAGGTCAAGGTTTTTTTTTTGCTTTTAGACAGATGTTTTAATACCCCTGTTCTGTTGGTTTAAGTTCGCTTCAATTTTTTGTCAGCTATTTCTCACGTATTTTTATACAAAAAATCACCTTTTTTCATGACAATAGGTACTGATAACTGCTATATCTTTTACCAGTTGGACAGGGCACACTAAAAACTTTGATTCCCCTCATGTTCTTTCATGTATTATAATTCTGAGAGGGTAATTTTCCGACCACAAGTAATAGCACTGATTAAAATTCAGCAATAACAATCGCAGATGGTTTCCCCTTCGAGGAGGGTTCTCGACGTTTAGATACCTAGAAGCATCTTCAGACAAAGTTGGTAACATCAGAGTTGTCTCTACCTTGAGCGTGGTTGGCGGGCGTCGAACGAATCGTGCCTTAATAATCCCTACGACCCTCTGAACAAACTCAACTCAAACTCTCGTATGCTCCCTTCCTCGTTTCTAATATGTTATAACGAGTCTGGAGCACCTTTGCCTCCAGGGTTCCTGGAGTACTCGTCGAGAGAGATACACCACGAGGCACTCGTGCCCTTAAACCCCGCCCTAATATCGATCTCATCAAACCACCCTTATTTTTTTTAACAAAATACCTCCCAGCCTTTGCTCAAGGCGAACATTTTTTTCAACTCACCTTTGATCTCACTTTACGAACGTCTCATGAGCTTAAACTTTTTTTATAGACTCCCTGGGGATGTTTTCTAAAAACACGTGGCTACTTCATAGAAAAAGCTTCTGTTTTGTTTGGCGATGCTTGATATTTACTTGCCCCTTGGGGCTTGGAAGTGATATGATAAATATTGGAATTAGGGGTTTATTATTTTCGAAATTGATAGAGATAATATATATTTCAGGCGCACCTAAACCGGAAATTCAGCAAACCTTTGTCCGAATGTCGACCCCTCATAGGGGAATTTGAATTTTGATTGTGTGTTCTTTAGAGTCGATAGAGAATTGTTAAAGTGAAATAAAACAGTGTCTACTAAAAGGGAAAACCGGGAAATAACCGATTAAAATAAATCCGAGTTTGAAAGTCGAATCAAGAATCGTATTTAAAATTTTAAAAAAAGTGATTTTGATATTTAAACTTTGTATCTAATTATAAAATTTTGACACTTTATAAATTACATGAAATCCCTTAAAATTCTCTTATAATTTACGAAGGGTCCAAATTTTACAGTTAGGTTCAAACTTTGAATGACAATATCACATTTAAAAAATTTTAAATTCCAAAAATTTTAAATTTGATTCCTAATTTGAATTTCTAACCCGGATTTATTTAAATTCCCGGTTACTTCCCGTTTAGTAGGGAAGTAACTTGTAGAATTATTTGAAAGTTAAAAAGGCTTACTCAATTGTCGCAAAGCGAAAGCACTGATTTTAACTATTTTATCAAAGTAAAATCCAGGGTGTAACTTCTGTGCATTTATTTATTGACCTACCGCCACATCGACCAAAATAATAAACATTTATAAGTTTCACTCGCCAAAAGAACATTTTGAAGTTTTAATGTACTTGAGTGCGTCGACATCAACGTTTCTAAAGTAAGAAAAATCCCGAAAATTGGTTCCTCCCCCTAAGAAGCATAAAAAAAATAGTGATGAAAGAACCATTTGCACAGAGTCTGCAACTTTTCGCCTGTTTGCTGCCTCTCTATGAAAAATTCGAGAAAAGGGTAAATCCACAAGAGACACCTTGACATTCATGAGCACCGATGCGTGCTGCTTTGCACCTTACTATCGCACACATTGTTAGTACCTTCACCTTCTTTTCAAAAGTACGAGCTGATGTAAGAGTTGCATGTGGTCTATAACAGGCAACCCTACCTGGCACTATTCATCATTCTGAGTACCAAAGTACGTCTTATTTGAAGAGGCGAATGAATTACGGGTTACAAGTGGAAGACATGCCATAAATCTCAAACTCGTTGAGTAGTATATTTACTACCTCTATTCAAAGTTAATCCAAATATATAAAATCAATATACGCGTGCTAAAACTGCGATCCTTTTTTGCATTAAAATTATCAGAGGAAAGAAGGGAGGGGGAGTTACTAAAGAAACGATATAGTTTGGATACAAATTCAAATGTTATGTTGAAAAGGTATAATTCAATTCTCAATCTACGAATTTCCAACAAAAATCTAACATACTTGACTATGAATCTCCGCTTTTTTCAGATCCATTAAGCTAGTACCTCCACTATCGAATTTCTGTATTCCAAATATCTCATAATTTTACGCTTTTTTTCGACACTAATAAAAATTTTTGGGCTCCTTTACATTTTTCAAAAAATGAATTTTGCTGCGGAGATGCTACCTCCACAGCTCCTTTATATTTTTCAAAACTTTTTATTGGTGCCCAAGAAAAGTCCAAAAAAAAAGCTCAAAATTAAGAGATATTCGGAATACAGAAATTCGATAGTTCACTCTAAAAACAGTCTATTAGCAGTCAAACGATTCCTTTTACTGTTAAAGGATTTTCTATTCAAAATTGGCATGAGAGGAAATCCTTTAACGGTTAAAGGATTGTCGTTTCAAATGCTATCGTTCAACTTTCAAAGTATTTGACAGTAAAAATTTTATAAAATATATATTCTATGAGGTTATGAAGATAAAAATAAACACTAAACTAAAACAATGTACAATCACTCATGCGTAGGCGCACTTCATCCGCTAGCCTACAAATGCAATCCTTTAATAGTTAAAGGATTTATTTTTTTAGTCAAAAGAAATCGTTCATAGGTAAAACTATTTTCGTTTTGCACTTAAAAGATGAGTTTTTTAACAGTAAAATGATTCCGTTGACAGATAAAAGAAATCTGCTTAATTTCAAAGGATGTATTTTGAAAGGAACATCCTTTCACTAAAAATAGAATTTTTTTTAGAGTGTGGAGGTGCTATAACCTTAATGGATCTGCTTTTTTCATCCTGATAGAAGATCCGAAATGGAACGTTCCAGTTATTATGTTGTATCGTCACCTAAAGCACGGATTTGGTATTATACGCCAGTGCCATAGTAATTTGTGAACTGCTTCGTCCTACTTGCATGCCAAAGGGAGTCTACGTCTCGATGAGTATGTGGAAATTGTAACACAGCCTAAACGAAGCTTTGTGACATGCTCGGCTTGGTAACACAAGTTTCCATGATAAATTCTCTGATGGTATCGACGAACTTGCATTCAGAGAACGGAAATTCATTAAGACGAGTGAATTTGAATAGTCAGCTGAAGCACTTAGAAATGATACTGACTCAGCAAGTTTGAATTGGGAAGTTAATTATTCTTGTAGTGTTCCTCCATTGAACTAATCTTCGCTACGTGTGGTACTTCTAATTTTGTCAGTTAAGACAACTCATTTGTAAAATTTAAAAATATTATTGTTTTTTAACGTCTTTGACAACACAATGTTTCTCACGCGCTATAGCGCGCGTTTAATAATGCTACTGAAGAAAATAAGGAAAACAGGAGAGTCTGAAACTCGTTGAAGATGCCTGGATGGAGAAAAAAGAAAAAAGGAAGAGACAACCAGGTGGTATCTTAGACGGATATCGGCTGGCGGTTGATATCAAACCGCTAGTGATTTAGAGGCTAGAATAAAAGCAAAATGAAGAGAATTGAAATGGCTAGAATCGAGAGAGAGAGAGGGACACATAGAGAGAGAGAGAGAAAGGAAAAGGGGCTTCTATTCGAGATCCAAGAGGGATGAATGGAAAGGGGAGATCGAGGAGAAGACAATTTCGGAAAGACCTCCATTGAGAAGTGGACGCGGTGGTCTTGGTTTTCGTTAAGTGGCAACTTGAAGCTCTTCTTCGAGTCCAATTCCTTCGTTCGGGCAATCGATTTATTCCGATTGCAGTTTATATTGGTCGACTTCAAACCCATTCAAACACTAACGCCGAATTCGAAGTGAACGCACCCATCTCAGTCGATAAATTATTTATTAAAACGCAGTTACTTTCGTCAGATGGTGCAGTGCATGAACAGCTGCAACGAATTTGTGACAATCGTTTCAGAGTGATGTACACATAAATGATTGTGTACGTAAATGGCCGTAAATATGTATTACAAACGGTTCATCACTGCTTTGTTGAGCTTCATATGTAAATTACACGGAAATCACTTCACTAACTAATGCTAATAACAGATTTACGCTAATACTGTTGCCTTTTACATCCAGCTTTGTACATTAGATCGTATCAATTTACATTCAAATTGTAGCATGATGGACATTCTGCTAACAATTATCAAGCATTTCACTATACATTCAAAATACCTTATCATTGAATTATTTTCCCGGAAAATGGAGTAAAATTTCAGGAATCTAAAGAAACTGGACAGTTTGATCCAACATAGAGTGAAATATTAAGCATCACATTACTTTTCATAAGATTCACAATTTGGAAATAGAGATTCGTTCAAATGTAAATAATGTTCTGCTTTTTATATCCAATGATGTTTATTGACAGATCAAATATGTGACTCAAATATCTAAATAGCCCGAAACAGTATTCCTTGATGGCAGTTTAGGGACAAAAATGCTTGTATGAAATCTTCGTAAGCGGTTTGTTAGAAAATCCCTGAAATCGTTTCCGAATTTCCTCAAGCATTATCCTCACCAGGTTATCGGTACTTTACCCGCCATTTGACGCTAAAACGAAGGGTTCGTCTATGAGAAGGGAAAGACAGAAAGAGATAGGAACTGATAGGACCGAACAAGACCATCTCGTGCCACCCCATCTTCTCCAGCAACTGACCATCTGTCAACAGATAACACACACAGGCCGGACTACCTGATCATTTACCACCACAACCACAGGAATTGCAATATTCACCGGACATATCACAGATGATTAGAACCATTGTTTCTGATTCCTGATTATGGGATCTATATTTCATAGCATTAACGTAATCCCAGCATAGCTATTATACATCAAATATGTTACGCTTAAATCAGACTTTGCCTGAATTGAGTCACCTATTGATCCTAATATGCAAGTCATATTTTATACTTTCGCATGAATTGGCATTTATCCCGAGTATTGTTTCCGGAAAAAATAAGAAATCTTCAACAAAGCTTCACAGAACAACCCTCGAAGCTTTTACAGTATTTCTTCTAATTTTCTCCCATGAAATTCCCAGTATCTTCCCGGTCTAAAATTTTTAATCTTTTAATAGAAGCACATATAAAACATATTTAAGGTTGTCCTGCATGTAATTTTATTTATTGTGGTATATTATTATACTTAATTATATTTATATAAAATATTTTTGTAATTTATCCAGGGGCTGATCACTCTCTTGACATCTGGTTTGCACTTGGTCATGAAATTTTTTTAAGTGTTGTGAAATCTCACACAATCTCTCAAAATCTTTTGGTATCCCGTAAAATTCCATGAAGTCGTTTAAAATTTCGAAAAATCTCTTGAAATTCCAAAAGTTCCACGACAACCTTTAAAATTCATTTAAATAATCTTTAAATAGATTTGAAGATATTTCGACAGATTTCATGAACGCGCTGTGTAGATCAGATTTCAATAGTGATTAACCACTCGCTAAATTATAAAAATATTTTGTATAAATATAGTTAAGTATAATAAAATACCGCAATACATAAAATTACACACCCGAAAACGTTAAATGTATTTTATCTGTGCTTTTATTAAAATATTGGAAATATGTAATCGGGAATTTGTAAGCGAAAATTATAAATACGCCGATTCTAGCTCAAGTCGTAATGTTCCCAGCCAAAGAATGAATAATCTTCTTTCAAGAACATATTATTTTCTTTTAGAAGAAACTCTATTCCTCCAAAATGGAAAAGGTGCTCTTTCATTCTCTTGAATTCACTCAGAATTTTCTATCTTGCCAGGTTTAAATCATCTTGTATAAAAATACGTCATAAAGCGGACAAGCGTGTAGAGAAGAAGGAGATTTCACGAGGTGAGAAGAGATCAAAATGAGTACCACCCACGTTTTCCCTCACGTGTCTCAGAGCCTGGAAAGCGAGCTATAACTTTTGTGACAGTCCAAAGCTCTTTTATCCCATATCCTCTAATGCTACGTCTTCACGATATCGTTTAAAAGAAACTTTTAGAACAAGACAGTTTCAAGTTAGAGAGTTGGACAGTCACTTATGTACTCGAGGAGGAAAATACACTTTAATAATTGTCTCTGGATTCTACAATCTCGAAAATGCATATCTGGAAATACCAAGTTTTCAAGCTGCAAATCTGCATCATGTACTTACAATTTAAGATAGGTATGCGAAATTTGGAATGCATTAATTTAATTGCGTTTAATAATGAAATTGCGAAGCATAATATTTCACCGAGTAGAAGAATGTAATTCTAAAGCATCGCTCAAAATGATTAATTTCCTTCAATCTTGTTGAGTTCGCTATAGTCATTATCACTTCACGAAAAATTTTTAAATCTTTTAATATTCAAAAAAATGTTATAAAAAACTTTTGAAATCCTTTATAATTCCATCACAAACTTTAAAATCCTTTAAAATGACTAAAAATTCGACAAAACTCTTTAATTCCTAGAAAATTCTCAAAAGTATGTATCAGAAGTTTCCAACGTTCAAATGAACATAATTTTTTTCCCCAATTCTATTTTATCCAGAAATATTGTCCCAAATAAAAATAAAAATATGCATTACAAGTTTCTTTCATACAGAATTATTTTCAATGCAAATCAATCAATATTTTAACCCTGTCTCTATAGTTCAAAATGCAATCAATATAAAAATTCGTTTATTTAAATGCTCAAAACTTCAAAAGACTAAAAAGTGCTATTTACTTTCTAGGGACAGAAAGTAAAACTTTAGCCCCACGTCATAGGCACAAAAAACGGCTGAAATCATGGATGTGTTATAAAAACCATTTTAGACCCTGCCCTGGTCACTATAAGTATCAATTTCGGACTGGAGTGAACAAGGCATACAGTCTTAAACCTTCCAGATTCTCATAACTTCTAGAGAATAACTCTCCGACTTTTTTTTGTCCCTAACAAAATCTTTTTTTACCCAGGGAAAATCACGATGCGTTTTTTTTCGTTAAGTTCAAGAAGAACTCAGGGGTGTAGTGTATTCTTCTCAAGCATTGTTATCATTTCTCTCACTTCCACTTTTCCTCAGAGGACTAGTTTATCTCGTACAGTTAGCGGTCTAGAATTCAACGACCATTTGGTTGTCCTAGATCAACGACTGTACATCCAAGTAGCGTTTCTTGCTATCCTCGTGGCGATTAATTTCTCTGGTTTCCCTACAGACGAGTCTTCATCAGTTACTCATGCTCAGCCAGATGGCGAAGTGGCAAAATGGAGAGCGAGAACACAGGGTCGAGGATACGACGTTCGCTGAAGAAGGCGCTTTCAAAAATAAGTTATCATTAGCTCTTGCGACATCATCCTTCCTCCTATTGGAGGACGTGTGTATAGTCGATGGAGGCTCCAGGGAATTTGATCGATGGCTTCCAGTTCTTTCTCATCCACTCCTTGTTTCTTGTCCCACTTCCCAGTTCCCTCTCCTCCTTCTCGTTTTACTTCTCCACGTATTTTTCACTATCTCTCCCTCGACACATCAACCTACCCCCAAAACTCTTCTTTTTCCGCCACTGGTTTGGAAACTCGACAGGTTAGAGTGGAAATAACACACGTGTCGTTTGTCACTCGATGTCGAGGCTAAACGCTTACGCTCCCGTCGAGGGAGACGCTTTTCCTAGATCGTTAAGTGCGAATTTCCACGGGTGCAAGATTTTACGCATGGACGAGGTCTAAGAGTCCTTGAGACCTTGAAAAAGCGCTACAATCGGTCTCGAGAACGTCGTTGACTTTTACATGAGTTTAAATGAGGAAAAAGGAAATGTTTTGACTTAGAAGTGAAAAGCAATTACACTGATTAAGAATTTTTAAAATGTTTACTGGGGCTCATAGCGAACTTAACAAGATTAAAGTGGAATGACAATGGATTTCAAGGGATTTTTGTGATTTTTAAAAGATTTCGTTGAATTTTAAAAGATTTAAAATAATTTTAAGAGATATCGAAAGATTTTAAGAGATTTCGAAAGATTTTTAAAGGTTTACAGAGAGATTCTAAAGGATTTGATGAGCGAGTGTACATCGGATTTCAAGAGTAATGAACCCCTCGATGATTTACAAAAATATTTTATATGAATATAATATAATAAGATAACGTAATATATAACATTATACACAGGATAAGCTAAATGTGTTTTATTTGTGCTTCTATTAAATGATTTAAAAGATGCAACCGGGAAAAAATAACCGGTAAATAATCGAGAATTTGGTGGGCGAAAATTTTTAGACACGCTGAGTGACTTAAAAAGCTTAAAAAGAAGAAAATAGGCCCAGTTTTAACTTCATTTATTCTTAACAACCATTAAGAGAACTATCTTTTGAAGTTTAGTTTTCTCGTGAAATGCATTACATAGTAACTGATTATTATATAGTAATTATATAGTAACTGATACTACTGAAACTTTTAGAAGAATCATTTAGATGATTAATTTAGAATTTTTGTTCTGATTGCATTTTAAAATAGAAATAAAGCTAAAATATTGATTATTTGCATTGAGAATAATTCTGGATATGCATGAAAGAAACTTGTAATGCCCTATTTGGGAAAAAGTCTTCTCTCTAAACTTGAATCAGTGAAAAATCAGTGAAATTTCACTGATTCCCCGTCAAATTCCACTGATTCTCAGTGACTCTT
>JAUESH010000015.1:8535252-8562352 GCA_032275165.1 Synergus magnus | reverse complement strand
CCAAAAGTGACATTCTAGTTTATTAAAATTTCGCAAACTTTTTCCATTTTTTGGATCAGTTATTTTTTCCGTGTATATCTTGATGCAGAAAACATTATTCCTAATCGAAAAGCTGGTGTCGAGCATTACTTAATGGAAGGGTAAGTTTGTTGCTGGTCAAGCTGAGTTAATACTTGACCAATACTTAGTCACTATGTCACAGTGATTAAGCAACTCGATTCGCCTGTATATAAGCCTCTTAAAACCCTGAATATTTAAGCTCATAAAACAGTACCCACAATGGATGGACAAGGAAGTACTTATAGCTTATGGAGCCTTTGACGCTAACTAATAATGACATTAATGGGATTAGAGATTCTATATGTTTTTGGTGCAAGATTATCCTTTGTCGTGCTAATTCTACATTTTGATTAATCTCAAAATCAGGTATTCTGACTCAAAAACTTTTCTACTGCAATGTCCAAAAATGATCCCTTCCCTGGGATATATTAATCACTTGAGCAATATCAAGAAGGTAATTCTTATCTGGTACGATTCTTTGCAAAACTTCAGAATCCCATAATGATCAACCCTCGTTACGCAGCTTCTGGCACACGCAGGGATGGAAAAAACATCTTCGCCCCGGTGATTCACAAACGATTATTTCCTTCCATTCCATCGCGCATCCTGTTCTTAATTACGGCTCAGTCAGCCAACCTCGAAAAATATATAATGATTAAAATCACGGAGAAATAGCAATGTGGCTCCAACCTTCGAAAACCTTTAAGATTTCTCTCCTTCAAGAACCTCCTGAAACCTTCAGAAACCATTAGAACGAGGGTCACTTTCTCAAATGGGCTATCGTCGTTCGCAAAATGTCTGGGGGCGGACGCTAGAAATTATAGCGATCAGATCGAAATACCTCGATCATGATTGTCGAAGGGTGTGGTCACCCCTTGGAAAATGGCTCCTTGATGGGTTAGAATTCGTGCCGAACATATAGGGATAAACGACGGGGCAACGAGAAACGAGAAGGTCGATCGAACGCTCGCAAATTAGGCGAAATCACAATTTTTCGTTCAAAAAACTTGTTTGATTCAAGTTTATTCCATTTTATTGACGAAAAACGGACATAGAATGAGAATTGGACAATGTGAATATGAATTATGGGTGAGATTATGAGAAAGACAGTTATAGAAGTGGTTAATGCACACTTAAATGAGGCCAAATAAAAAGGTAGGAGGATAAGTGTCAAGAGTTCCGGGACAGTTCTCGCAGATATCCGGATAAACTCGATTTCCTGCAAACGTTTCCACCCCCTATCACCAGGTTAGACCACCCAGGAAATGACTAATATGTAATCCGGTTCCAATATCCTGTCCTATCCGCGATGTACGTCTTATAACCTCCTCCTATCTTCTTTAATATATTTCAACTTCCCTCTTATTTCCGATTCTTAAAGAGATTTGGAATTAGAAACATTGCATGGACTATTAATATTATTCAAATACAAAAATGATATAAAATTACATGACTTTAATTTGAAACTCAACAGTTTTAGGCCCTTCAAATAAATTTTTTTTTTAATTGCAAGACACATACATTTGATTACATAAAATTTTGCTAAATTTTCAAGCATTTCAAGGGATTTTACATTTTTTAGGATTTAACGTTAACATTGTATAATTTCACGATATTTCGTGGCATTTTATTAATTTTAAGGAACATCAAGAGGATTTACCAAATTTAAAGAAATATCGCCGGATTTTACAAAGTTTATTGGGATTTTATAAAATTTTAAGGAATTTAACGTTATTTGTGGGATTTTGAATAATTTTAAGGAATATCAAGTGATTTTACTAAATTTAAAAGAATTTCAGGAGAAATTTTATAGGACTTTAAAAAAATTGTCAGGAATTTTACAAAAACTTATTGGAAGTTTAGTAAATGTTCGAATTTTCAGTACATTCAAATTAATTTTACGAAATTTATTGAGATATTATGAAATATTAAGGAATTATAACGCCTTTAACGAGATTTCATGGTATTTTAAGTCATTTTAAAGAATTTTAAGGGATTTTACGACATTTTTTAGAACTTTAAGTAATTATATATGGTATCTATTGAACGATATTTTATCGTTTTTTGATTGAACATTACTTTCGAGTCAGACAAATTTAATTTACTATTAAAATTAGGAATTATTATAGTATCTAAATTCACATAGTTATATTTAAACTGATGCATTAATTTAAAATTATTATTGAAACATCAATGTGTTCAGGGTAAATATGCAGGAAGAAGAAAAATATTTTCCGAGTCAAGAAAAAACTTATGAAATGGAAAAATATTTTCTTGTGTATTTTGTAATTCTAAAAGCATCCTGAACGCTGATACGCTTCAGTCCTTGGCATTAATATACGATGTGAATGAAAAGCATAGACCGCTCCGTTTTTTATGTGGGAAATTACGCTGAAAAGTGATGCAGCCGAAGCCAAAGAAGCCATTTTTCTTGGTAAAATGAGGTTTAATGTATTTTCTATGTATATGGGAAGTATTTGCTGAAACGGTATCAATGCGAGTGGAAGCGAGTTACTTGTTATTAAATGTTTATTCACTTTTTCCAGAGTTGATGGGAGAGAATTGAATAGTAAGAGTTTTGGAATCAATAATTAAAGTCTTGAGTGGTGATTTTTAAAACATGATGTTTCACTCGGAACACAGAAAGTTGATATGCGAGTTTGTTTTTAAGATAATCCGAGGAACGTTAGAAAATATGATTTACTTGTGCATGATTCTAATAGCATAAAGGTATGATGTACATTTTCTGCAGCAACATTCAATCATAACTAATCAGTATTCTACACAAATGGTAAACTGACACAATTCATTTCCTGTTACGTGTTATAGAAAAGACAAGTCTGTAAATTTACTCTAAGGGAACTTTTTATGCTGTATACATAACTTTACAAAAGTTTGTGTTACAAAGAGAAAGAATTGAAGCCTAGATTCTTCAGCTAGAGGATTTTCAAAGGATTAAATACTAGTTTACGATATTTAAAAAATTTCCTTTAAAAAAATAACATTGATGTCTCCTCGACCCTTAAAAACAGATTTTTGGCTAATTGCTTCAGAATACAGTTGACTCTATCACGTGCAACCATTGCCATTGCTTTATTATGAAGCTTGTACAAACAATGGGAAACGTCAATTATCGGTGTCGTTGATTCTTTTCAAAGCACCATCATTTTATTTTGAAACAAGATAAATGTCACGTAAAGGGAAATATCGACTATGTGACGTGAATACACTTGCAGCAAGGGAGACGCCCTTGTTAGCAGTGTAAAAGGCTTGAGTTACGAGCCTGAAACTCTTTGAAATACGATACATTGAATAAATAAAAGACTGGTACTTCGAGAGCATCAGATGTAAAGGGACAAGAATCGA
Organism: Synergus magnus; assembly: GCA_032275165.1. Taxonomy (NCBI): domain Eukaryota; kingdom Metazoa; phylum Arthropoda; class Insecta; order Hymenoptera; family Cynipidae; genus Synergus; species Synergus magnus. Next base: position 8,558,926 of record JAUESH010000015.1, on the reverse strand, counting down.
CTCCCTGGTGCTTTCGAGACAATCGCGATTGGAGTAGTAATACCAAGAAGTTAAGTCACCCGACTGTTTGGCAGTTTGAAACTCCTCTCTGATACGAACTCCCTTCTTTCGATAGTCCTCATCCACACTACCAAAATTTCCTGCATGCCACACGAATTTCACGATCGTTCATGCGAAAAGATATATCACCCCAACGAAAAAGAAATATTACCCTAATACATTTCTTATCTCAAATTAATACATTTAACCAAACCATAAACATTAATACTCCTGTCGTGAATCATAGTAGTAAATAATGTATATCAAAAGGAAGTAGACTAAATATTTATTCAAAATTACTTCTATAACCCAAGATAGTCACACCTCATGAGAATTACATAACAGTAATATATTTTAAACCCCTTTCAATCAATTTATGCAAAAATTGAGTAAACATTTTTATATTAAATATGTTTAAAAAATTACCGAAAATTCAAGTTTTAGAGATACATTTGAGCTAGAAAATGGCTGGGGTGTGTCACACCCCAAGTGACTGTCTTTTGATAAACTCGAAGTCTCAACATGAAAAAAGAGTTTGTAAAAGTGGGTGCACAGAAAAAACAGAAGATAAAATTTGTTGCGGGTAATTTTCAAGTGGATAAAATTTAATTTTTTCGCATCGAAACAAAAGAAGGTACAATATGTTGACATGGTAACCGTTCCCTATGTTCAGGGTAGTATTTACCCACCTGAAGGTAATTTTTGTTGCAGGTAATATTTACCCTGAAATCGGGGTAAATATTACACTTGGTTTGTTCTGTGATGGGAAAAACGGAACTTTTTAGGATTTTTTAATGATCTAGAAGATAGATAGATCTACTAGAAGTTTTGAACGTTCAAACGAGCGAAATATTTTTTCCTAATTCTATTTTATCCAGAAATATTGTTCCAACTATAAGAATAACAATACGCATTACAAGTTTCTTTCATTCCTGATATCTGAAAAAAAATAGATTGAATTCCATAAGTTTGAATTATGGCAATTCCACAAGTGATATTTAGTATGATGTCGTTGCCATAATTGTCCACATTCTCAGCGAGATAAAACCCTCGGGAACTCGCAAAAGCTAATATTTTGATTCGCAGAATCCGGCTTTTCAGATGCTTAAAAGATTACCGTTAACGAGGACGAAGGTAGATTTGGCTTGGACCTCACCTTAGGCACGTTTTCCTATTACGAAGGCTATCACCTCCACGAGATCATGAAGAAGGTATTAACAGTTTAGAAACTCAGCCCATCTCGCTCAAGATCATAAAGGTCTTAGCACTTTAGAAGATTATTATAGATGAGTCTAGCCAACCTAGTGTGTAGGTTTCAATGACGCCGAGACTCATTTCCAGATGAAATTCTCAGTTTCACGTGTTTTCATTTTTCTGACAATTATTGGCCATGAATGTCAGACTGCAAGAAACGTCAGAAGAGATATCTATCTCGATGAAAATTGTACGAAGGATTGGATCGAACGAGGAATCATTCGTGACGGAACAATCGATAAAATTTTACTGCCATCGTTGACGATATTATTGGCGATGAAAACGGATATGAGCATGTTGCCTTGGAAGTCTTGGGTAAATCCCAACGAAGACATTGGAACGATATAGGATTTAATCTCCGGCAAAATCGCCATCGCTTTATTAAAGTTCCAGTCATTTAAGCCTGATAGTCCAGTTAGAGCTCCACGATTAGATGAAATATTACCCGTATTAAGAATGCCAACTCAGGAATCATTTTTTGTATTAAAAGCTTAATTTCTTCGAGAAGCTTTTTTCCAAAATTAAAAAAAACCACCTTGACTTTCAATCCAAGATAATAATATTTAATTTAAGAATTGAGGAGTCATTCAATGGAATTCAAAAGAATTTAAAAGAAGTCAAATTAATATTTAAAAAATTCTAAAGAAATCAAAAGAACTTTAAACAAATCAAAGCATTCAATCAAATTCAAGGTAAATTATTAGGAATTGAAAACAATTCGATATCAAGATAAATTCAAAAGAATTTCAACCGATGTTAAGAGATTTCTTTTACAATTAACAAGATTTGAAGTGATTGTAGTGAATTCCAATAAATTTTAAATGATTCTAAAGAATTTGAAAAAAATTTCAAGTGATTTTAAAAGTGTAATTTTTCATATGATTCAATTCTATCAATTGAAAAAGGGTAAAAAAGTGATAAATTTCCAAAATAGGTGAAATAGGTGAACAAATTCAAAACAGGTGAAAAAAAATGTAAATGTGAGGACGTGTGATGACTAGTCTCTATTCATTATATGCAAATACACAATTTTAAGAATTCTTAATGTTCTAAAATGGTACAGTAATTGAAATTAAAATCTGTTTACAGGAATTGAGCTTTTTATCCTTTATAATAAATGCAGTTGCTCGCACAATACAATGACTATTTTTCTATTCAGGTCGGGGATAATGCAAAATCGCGTTTTCAAATTGAGAGAAGATAGATTATATGAAAAAACTGTTCGATTGTTGGAGAGGATGGAAATTCATTGAATTTTTGGGCACGTGTCCGCCGGTGAACGATCGTCGGCTTCTGTTGTGAATTAAAATAAAATCGAACGATAGAGCTGGTCATGCACGTTGTACAGGCGAGCGGTGATGCGTTTGGCATTTGAGTGACTCGCTAACCCAATCCACAAAAAAGAATGGAGCGGGAAAAAAACGATATCACGAAATGGCACCAATTCTACATCTGAATTAGTCCGTTAGGAAAAGTTTGTTAAATCAATTATTCACCCGTCACAAAAATCCATGGATTTCCTCTACGCTTTTAATCTAATACTTCAAAGTAACGTTCAAATCCAATTTCGTGCCGGTTTAATCACAGTTTGACATAAACATCTTTTCCTGAATTTTTCGCGTTTTTAGGGGGGAGAGGATTCAAGAAGACATGTTATGACCCTGTTACGATGCGAGGGGGAGATTTTGATAAATGTTACGTAACATTCAGATATAGGAATCTCCTAAAATCCCTTGAAATCCTTCGAGAACCTGTAAAATATCTTAATTTTTATGAAATAACTGGAAATTCCACGAAAATCGATTAAAATCCTGGTAAACGGTAAACGCTTTAGAAAAGATGAATTTGAAGAAATATTATAAGTTCTTCTGCGTTAAATTAGCCACAAATTACAAATTACATTACATTTTTCTTAGTAGAGTAAAAAAAATTGTATTTAGAGCGAAAAAAACGAAATAATTAAAGTTACGCAACAATTAAGGGTCTTGGTCTATTGTTACGAGAGCGTTACAAGGGGGGAGGGTCCACAAATCGTAAAAAAAAATGCGACTTCGCGCCAAATTTAAGTTGCAAAGCTCTTGAAATTAGATTTCCATTTATCTAAAATTAACATAGTTTTGATTTTTGAATTGTTTAAAGTGCAGATGCAACTGTGTTGGAATGCAGCCACTGGGCAGTTTTCATTTTTAATAATCAGCATTTAAATAATTAATTATTTAATAATACTAATTTCAATTTTAGTAATACATAATCGAGGACGCTTCTCACACCCTTAAACAACCTTTTCCACTTTCCCATTTGTCAGGCAAGACTTGCTCTTTAATAATACACCTTCTACCCTTAATTACGTTTTGAGGCTACTGCTTTCACCCCTTTTTTCTACAGTAAAAAAATTGTAAGGGTGATACGAAGTTCGTGCGGCCGCCACCATCCCTTACAGGAAGTGCTACTCCATCGTCGACGGCAGGACTTCCTGTGAGAAAGACGCTTAAACTCGCAGTCTTTGCCCCTTTCCTTTTCTCATTTTCTCCCTTCTCTCTCCTTTAGTGTTCCATCTTTCTCGTTCTCTTTACTTTCTTGCACTTCCTCTGTCATCCCAATGCAGGAGATGCTTAAATATAGGACAAAGGAAGAGTGTGTAAGGGATATAAAGCAATGTCTGGAATCCCTGCTTGAATGGTAACATTGTGGGAGACGCACTGCGACACAGTTCTGCACGAGTCCTCCTTTATGCTTTGAGAACATTACATTGTTTTACGGAAATACGTTCATAAAACCACGAATCTCTCAGAGAAAGCACGGACGAGGATTTGAAAATTTTATACATATTTCATAAAGTCAGGCATCTTTGCGAGCAGTCAGAGCAAAAACATTTGGGAGTTAAAAGCAAAGCAGAGTTGGTGAACATTTTAGGTAGGAATTATTCGAGGTGGTGGAATTTTTATTATGAGGTGAGAAGATGATTTTAACTCATTTTTTATGCAAAGTTAGTCGCGTATTTTAAATAGCTTCTGAAATAGGCCAATAAAAAAAGAAGCGGTCATTTGAATTTTAATAATTTTTGTTACTTGGTTCAGTGAGAAATTACATCGTTTGGAAGTTTTTACAGTTATGAGATTTTCCAAACTCTACCTTTTATTTTTTTTTTTGCAGAGAAAAATGTATCTGCATAATACAATAGACCAGCAATATTATACATACACACACATTGCATGGTAAATTAACAATAAATCTCATTAAAACCTTTAAAATTTTTCCAAATTTGATGTAATGTGTGTAATGTGTGCTTTGCATTTGAAAATTTTTTATTTCAATTCATTATTATACTTCATATAAACATCTTTCAATTTCATAGACAGCACATTTGATTATATCCAATTTTGAAAAATGTTCAGGAATTTAAAGGTTTTTAACGAAATTTCATGAGATTTTAAGTAATGTTAAGAAATTTAAAGGAAATTTACGAAATTTATTTGGATTTTAGAGAATGTCAGGTAAAGATTTGGCGAGAGTACATTGGATTTTCAGGAATATTAAGAACTCCCACGAGATTCCATCAGATTTTATTATTATTATTATTTTATGGAATTTTATAAGATTTCAAGGGATTTTTTGGAATGTATTGGGATTTCTAGAAATATTAGGAGATTATTTAAGAGACTTCATGGGATTTTAAAAGTTCTTAATGAATTTTAATTTATTTAAAAAAAAATTAAAGGTGCTTCACAAGATTTATTGGTATTTTAAGAGATTTCACGAGTTAGAGTAAATTTATAAATTTTTCATAGTTTTATGTATGAAACGACTTTTGAGTCAATCTAAATAGTTAACTAACCACCAAAATTTATAATTACTATTCACATTTGCATAATTATTGTTTGATAATTTAAAACTTTTATTAATAATTCTGTTTACAAAATTACAGATTAATTTGTTTGTTAAATTGGAATTTAAGTTATTATAGGGCTAAAACAGTACTGATTGTGTAAAATTATAACCTTTTTTTATAGTTTTTTTTTTTTTATTGAAAATTACTTTCTAGTAAGACCAAGTTAATTTACTAGCAAAATTAATAATTATATATAATACTATTTACATTTACGTAGTTATAATTGATCAGATGCATCAATTTTAAATTATTATTGAATTAGTAAGATTATAAGTAATTAGATAAAATTTTTGAGGAAATACTTGGAAAAATGACGTTTGAATAATTGATAGAAACTATCCCGTAGAATAATTTCTTTAGATTGAAGAAATCATCCTTGAATGGCAGTTTGTTTTTCAAATTCTAAGAGTGCATTTTGATATAGATTCCTTGATTATGATCTTCCGCAAAATTTAGATAAATCTCCGGTGATGCAAAAGTGGCTAAAGAAGGCGGTGTGTAACCGACTAGCTCGGCTCTAAGTTATGAACTCGAACTTTTCGAGAGTACGTATATAATCTCCGAGAAGGGGGTAAGAGGTGAGAGAAAGGGCGAGGGGTAAAAGGGTAAAGAGATGAATAAAGGAAAAAAGAAATCGCAAGAGTAAAAGTCGTACAAGTTATATACTCGGGAGAGGTCCCGCCCTGCTATTTGTCAGAACGACGCGAATCTTTGAGAAAGTTATAAGAAATCCCTTGTGATATTTCGCAAAAATATTTGTCCTGAGCCAAAGAATCGAGTCAGGACCGTGGCATTTAATGGGGCGAATCTACCAGGCAAACTAATCTCACTTTCCCCGTTATCGAAATACCGTTTCCCTCTAGGTCGCTTTCGATATCCTAAGAGAACCTTTTCCTTTTTTCTTCAACCTTTTTCTTCCCGAGGGAAAGAGAATTTGGAAATGAAATATTTATTTAGAACGGAAAACTATTTACTGATGGTCGATTGTTATATAGATTATTAATTTGGAGGTATTTTGCAATTTTTCATAAAAATTATGATTAGGATATTTTCTATTGCTTAAAAATATAAACGTAAATTAACTTTCGCTGTTTTTTGAAAATTATAATAAGTTCACTTACCAAATTTAGTATCTGGAATTATGACTGCCTTTTTTATAATAGGAAAGTACTCTTACCTGTAACAGAAATAAATTATTTTTTTTTAATATTCAGTAAGAAATTAGATTGACAATGTTCTATTATAAAATTTTAGAATGGTGTGCTGATGAAGAAAATGTAATGAGATGTGAAGTAAAAAGATCTCTAGCTAAAGCAGACATTGTCTGATGAAACCTTTTTATTTGAGTCGGTCGTAATTGCAAAATGTTATAAACAATCATCCACAATATTCTACTGAATTATTATTATTATCGTTGTAAACTAGAGAATGGATAATTTCGAATTATTACGGTCACTTAAATTTTTAGATTGACTCAAAAAGCGTTTCACTCATAAAACTATGAAAAAGTTATATATTTACTCCCATGACTCATGAAATCCCTTATGATTCTTTAAAATACCAATAAATCTCGCGAAACCCCTTTAAATTTCGTAAAATACCTTGAAATTCCTTAAAATCCCAAGAAATATCGTGAAATCCTTTAATATTCTCTAAAATCCAAATAAATTTCATGAAATCCCTTCAGATTTCGTGAACTCCCTTGAAATTTCTTAAAAGTCTTTAAAATTACTTAATAGCCATCAAAATATCGTTAAATCCTTTAAAATTACTTAAAATCACATGAAATCTTGTTAAATCCCTTAAAATTCCTGAAAACAAATCTCTTGAAATCCTTTGGAATTCCAAACCCCAATTAGTTTTGTAGAATTCCTTAAAATCCCACGAAATATTTTGAAATCCCTTGATATTCTCTGAATTCTAAACAAATTTCGTAAAATCCTTCAAAATTCCTTAAAATTACTTAATACCCCATAAAATATTGTTAAATCCCTTAAAATTACATAAAATCCCACGAAATATCGTGCCAAAAAACGTTCAAAAAACGTCCAATGTTCCAAATACGACCTAAAAACGTCTTTGGAACATTGTATGTTTTTAGAACGTTATTTGGCCTGACTTAGGACGTTTTTAGGACGTCCTAAAAACGTTTTGGGACATTCGTGCCCACTGAGTACATGCCTTGAAAATGAAAAAAAAAAAAAATTATTTGAAGGGCTTAAAATTGTTGAATTTCAAGTTAGAATTTTAATATAATGTTTCCCCCAGCTGATCACAGATTGTAGATCCAGAACTTGTTGAATCAAATGAAAAAGTTATGAAATAAATTACTGCCTTGAAGTATCTTCGACGCGTGACTTATTTATTGGATCTGGGAGGTGAATCAAGAAATGAGAAACAGAGTAAGAAGTTTATTCCCGTTTTCCATTTAATAATAACTGCTTCCGGCGAACTATACCGGATTCGTGAAGCGAGAGTCGAACCGCTCGCGGGTTGTCGAGCAGGGGGTAGTTGAGAGGGTAACGAGAGGGGATGGGGCTCGTATAAATTGTAGTTCCCTCCGGTGTTGGTGGCGTTATCGAATCTGCAATTAAAAAGTTCTGCAACTAATTTCAATTTAATCGTACTCGACTACCCGGCCTGGCCAGCCTCACCGAGCGAATTCCGAACTTTCTTTGGTCATCTCATCGATTACTGATTTTCCTTGTCCAATAACGTATGCTAAAAAAACATCCACGAATTTATCGGTCTAATAGGATATTACTGGAATTTATTCATATTTGCATGTCCATTTTCATTTACAAGTGTCTTCCTATTCAATTTAAAATTGTTCGATATTAATGACTTTCAGCTTCAGAAAAGCAAGAAAATTATTAGTGACTAACGATATTATACGCGCGTTTCAGCACGCGGGAAACATTACATGGAGAATTAATAATATTCAAATACATAGAAACAAGATATAAAATTACATGATTCAATTTTAAATTCAACAATTTTAGACCCTTCAAATAAACAACTTTCAATTCCAAGGCAAGTATAGTTATAATTAACCAGGTGCATCAATTTTACGTCATTATTGAAACCTCAACATGACACAAACTGTTAATTAGTGATAGGTAAAAATCACAAAAAAAGCGTAAAAACATAAACATCACTAGAGTTGCATAATAATACGAGATACTCGATTGTCTTGCTCATTTGCAAGCGTTCGAGAAGCATTCTCAAAGACTGAGAATTTCATTTTCTCTTTTGTTACTGAAGGTTCGTCTCATCTCATTCGTCGCGCGAGTTATCGGTATAAACGTCATGTCATCAAGTCAATGAAAATGACCAATAAGGTTAACGCCAGCCCTATGCATCGACCGTGTAGGTGTGTGTGGTAGTAGATTCTCTTAGAATTCGGCCAAATGAACTAATCCGCGTGATGGCGCTCCGATCAGTACGGTGTTAATTTGAATTTCTTTGCAGGAAAAAGGGAATTTTTTTGAAACTACTAATAATTATTAATCCAAAAACATATTGAAATACAGAAAGTCGAGTTTATATATGAGTTGAAAATATCTTAGCTAAGGAAACATCATTCGGACAAGTAGGATAGAAGTTGGTTTGAGAAGATGGGGCAAGTTAAGAGCAATTTCCCTCTACCTCTTGACCAGCAGTCAGGAGGCAAAGGGAGCAAACTCGTTCGAGTAGAGAAACAAGCTCTCGAACCATCAAGCACTTGGACCTCGAACTCAGCGAACGGCCGCCATAGAGTATTTGTTTAGGAGCAGAGTGTTTATCCGAACATAGGAGTGGATGGACGGGCGATGAAGAGAGGAGAAGAGAGAAGAGAAGAGAAGAGAGGAGAGGAGAGGAGAAAAGAGAAGAGAGTGAATTGGCAGCGAAAGAGGAGAGAGAAATCTCTAGAAGGGAAGATTAGAATGCGAGAGACTCGAGACCTAGATAGCGAATGGGAAATTGGTAAGTGGATTGATTCCATCGATGCGATGGTCCCTCTATATCCAAAGGTATTCACGAAACTTATTCCCTTCCATTCTACATCCTCCAGTTTTCTATTTCGCCTATGTCAGTTTAATCATTTCGATTTGACTGGTCGCAAAGTTTGTCCACGCATTCGAAACTCTTTTTCGTCTTATTGTTGTATGTAGATGTTCGAAAAAGTTTAGCTCTCTGCAAATCAAAAATTTAAAAGTTTCTGACTAAACCGATGAAACAGTAATGAGATATTGGTATGAACGTGGCTCGTATAAGTTCGGAAGCTGAAAGTTTTCCGTTAGTTTCGCGCAATACTAAGGTAGTTTCTGATGGCTCTGGGGATTAAGGACGATTAATAATCCTGTAAAGTGAAAAGTTAAACTCTGTTTTTTTTTTTTAATAAAACAAATCATTATCGAAGTAAGAAATAAGGTAATCTCAAAGAAGATAATCTTCTATAAATTTGATTTCATGACAAAGTCTTAATCCTAGATTGTTGACTACTATCACGTTTAAGAAACTTGAAATTAAAATATTAACCAAAATTCGCCTTCTAATCTGCACCAGGTCTGATAATATTTAATTAGACTCGGGAAAATAATAGAAATTACCACTCGCGCTAATACTGCAGCCTTGCCAGTGGTGCAATGATTGCAATGCTGGAATCTCGGAATCCCACGACCTACGGAGACTCTGTGCAGGTACTGCCAGAGTATATTAACCGTTCAAAATTTATGGCTACTTATGGTTGTCGGGTGGTTCGCCGCAGTTTTGCGTTATATGCTATTGCGAGAGCCAATGGTAAATCGGCCAACTGCACAAGCGGGTGCCAAGGTCTTCAAGACCAAGCACCTGTTTTTCTCCTCTTTTCTTTTTTTTTTTTTTTTCTGATCGTGGGTAATGAACGAGAAAGCTCCCCTAAGGTCAGATACGTCGGTATGTTTTAGATACTGGGGTTGAACTACCCAAAAAGATCTACGAACCACGTGCTGCTCGCAAAATCCTACGATTACCAGCCTCTGTGTTTGCCCTTTCCTTCTTCCCCATTTCTGTCTGAGTTTCTGGAAACCAAAAGACGAAGGGCTTTCCTTTGGACTGCGAACTAACCTCTCAGCGAACCTGTTTAGGTGTTACGAGATTATTTAGTAGACTCGAGCAATAGGGGTTGCTAAGCTCTACAAACGGTTTGACCAGCTTTTATGTTAGTCAGGCCTTACCAACAACGATTTCTCCAATTCCCCATTTCAAAAGTCATCCATGGAATGCACTAATTTATTTATTAGTACAAGAATCATTGCATGGACAATTAATAATCTTCAAATACAAAAACGATACAAAATTACATGATTCCAATTTGATTCATTACGGGATTTACAATATGTCCGGAAATTTAAAGGATTTCGTGGAACTTGAAAGGGTTTTAGGAGAATTTAAAGGATTTAAAGTATATCCGAAATATTAAAAGATTTTCAGCAATTTCGAGGGATTTTAAAGTGGTTTAAAGTGTTGTGGATATTAATTTCAATATACAAATATATATCGCGATCTTGAAACACTTCAAATTGAATTCGTTTGAAATATTTAAAAATATTGTTGTTTTTTAATATTTTTTATTAGCAACACAATGAAAAAATGATTTATGAAGTCTATAAACTGAGTTTTCTTTCTCGAGTGCTAAAAATAGCAATTACAAGGAAAGAAAAGAATTTTCAGCTGAAAGGAGTTTCTCTAGCTAGGAAGTCAGCGAAAGAGGTTTTTGGTAGTACATACCAAGAATTCTAGTACTTGGCTGAAAAGGCCAGTCGTAATTGGTTGGAGATTCGAAGATAGTTCATGCTTTGACGTTGAGTGCCAGACGCTGAGATACATACAACGTTTCGTGGTGGTTCCGAACCGTTTTGAGATTAAGGATATCGTCGAGTGGTCCGTTTGTAGAGTCAGGCTGATAGAAAACTCGAATAGAGACGAACCATCTTCAACAATTCCAGGAACAGTCAACTCGAATATTTTTTTTTGTCGAAAATAATTATATAGAAAACAAATAAATTGCGGAGTTGTCCCACAAGTACAAGTACCTGGACAATATTCTTGAAAATAACGAGAGTCAACATTTCTTTTACAAACAAGACGAATGCGATTATTGTCCACTGAAAAAGAGCAAACAGGCTCCATCGAATTTTCTGACTCAATAATAGTATATATAATAAAGTACGTTGCCTTCATAATTTATTCTGTCCGTCCATTCAAATAAAATATTTCAATGAAATTTTAAAGGGTTTTAAGGGATCTTAAAAGATTTTGAGAAATCTTAAAGGATTTTAGAGTTTGTCAAGGAATTTTAAGGGACTTCAACAATTCCAGGAACAGTCAACTCGAATATTTTTTTCTCGAAAATAATGATATAGAAAACAAATAAATTGCTGGGTTGTTGTCCCATAGGTACAACAAGTACTTGGACAATATTCTTGAAAATAACGAGAGTCGACATTTCTTTTACAAACAAGACGAATGCGATTATTGTCCACTGAAAAAGAGTAAACAGGCTCCATCGAATTTTCTGACTCAATAATCTATGTAATAAAGTACGCTGGCTTTATAATTTATTCTGTCCGTCCATTCAAATAAAATATTTCGATGAAATTTTAAAGGGTTTTAAGAGATCTTAAAAGATTTGGAGAAATCCTAAGGGATTTTAGAGTTTGTCAAGGAATTTTAAGGGACTTCAAGGGATTTTTATTATTTAAAAAAAATTTCCTGGAATTTTAAGAGATTTTAAATAATGTGGTATTTTAAACATTTTTAAGATATTTTAAAAAGATTTCCTCATATTTAAAAAAATGTTTAGGAAATTTAGGGGATTTTAAATATTGTCGTAGAATTTTAACGATTTCGAATGGATTTTTATCATTTTTGAGAGATTTCCCCGAATGATAAGGATTTTAAATATGTTCGTGACATTTTTAAGAATTCTAAGTCATTTACGAATTTTGAGGAATTTCGAAGGTTTTCGTGGAATTGTAAGTGTTTTCATGGAATGCTAAGAGATTTAAAAAAATGTAGAATGATTTTAAACTGTTTTAAAAGATTGGCGCTATTATTTTCATTATATATCACGATCTTGAAACATTTGAAATTGAACTCGTATACAAAATTTAAAAATTTTGTTTTTTAATATCTTTTATTGGCCACACAATGTTTCTCACGCGCTGTAGCTCGCGTATAATGCGATAGTCAGTTATAATGATGAAATAATGGCCGGAAGGAAGAATTAGAATGTGTGTATGTGTGTTCAAAGAAGGATTCGGGATTTATATGAGGAGTGAAAGAGAAAAGAAGAGGCAGTGGGTCCACTGTTCGGAATTTTGAACGTGTGCACCGGGATTTGAGGTTATGCGGGACGGTTACAGCGACCCGCGAGCATGCGTTTATTAAATTGCCGTCTCCCCGGGCTGCACAAGTTCTGCCAACCACCTTCTCATCCCCTTGCACCTCGTTCCCCTATTTCCTATTTCCTATCCCTTTCAACCCTTCCACCGCGACGTTGCCACGTTTAAATCTGAATTAACTGGTCGGGCGTGGTTCTCAGGTACGTAACGCTAATCCGTGAACGCCCTGAGCACCTATACCACGTGACTACAGGATTTATATAGGTACATGAACTCGCAAAACGACGCCACAATAATGAGCTTCGGCAGCCACGCGGGGGTTACTTCGCGTTTTATTATTCTCGAGAAAACTTCGTTATTACGAGAGCCCAGATCGTTCTCTCACTACTCGTCTTTTCCGCTATATTCTGAACCATCCACTTTCCTTCAAATGCCCCCCCCCCCCTAGGATTTTTGTTGGTATTCTTCTCCAATGAGCTGGGGAATGAATATGATAATTCGTTATTTACCACATTTTAAATTGTTGAATAAAGTACATATTCACTTGTTTCCATTGAGTTTCTCACCTATTTTTAGTTGAATTCTAAACGATTGTGTTCTTTGTAAGGTAAATGCGCCAATACTCGTCAAAATGAAAGATTTTAAATGCTTATAATACAATGCTAAATACCATTGTATTGTACAAAAGTATAGTTTAGAAAATATAATTTAGTTCGCTTAACATGATGTTTAATTAAAGTTAATTTATATTCATGATTAAAACTTAAATGTTGCAAATGCGTTACTTATCGTCAGGCACAAAAACTGTGTTTCACTAATTGAATCGTTAATTCGATGACACAATATTTAAACTTACCAAAAATCGTATTTTTTCGTACGGAGGCAACAGCAATGCTTGCTTTATGGAAAATATTACGCCATCTGACGATAATTGACAATTGCTGATAAAAAAAGTGACAATTACTAACGCATCTACCTTGTTATATAATATATATATATATATATATCGTGTCATCGAAGTAACGATTCAATTAGTGAAACAACCAGTTTTTGTGCCTGACGTTAAGTAACGCATTTGCAACATTTAAGTTTTAATCATGAATATAAATTAACTTTAATTAAATATCATGTTAAGCGAACTAAATTATATTTTCTAAACTATACTTTGGTACTATACAATGGTATTTAGCATTGTATTATAAGCATTTAAAATCTTTCATTTTGCTTAAGGTGACGAGTACCGGCGCATTTACCTTACATAGAACACTATCGTTTAGAACTTAAGAGCGAGTCGTTATTCCTGAACTCATGCTCCAGAGACGATGACATCAATAAAACAACACATATCGCGATCTTTTATCATCTCTGTCACTTTTACTGATCGTGAAACAATATCAAATCATCAACGACGATCTGGAAGAACTTTATGCCTGCGTAATAAAAATTGCACCTTTTTTCATTCTATAAAATATATAAATTCAGCTCTAAAATTATAAATTCAATTACAAATTCTCAGCGATAAATAATACTGATTTATTGCTTAAGATTATTTGCTGCCAGATTATTTTTATGTTAAGCACTGAAACTACTTTGAAATTTAGCTCTTAAGATTGCTGTTATATTTAGAACTTCCACTATGAAACGGCTGACCTAACATATATCTATACTACTGAATCTCACGTCACCTGCATCAAGTGCATTTTACACTATTTCAAAAGAATGAAAAATAGAGTGAAAGTATAAAAAATGAAAAGAAAATGTAATAAAGAAATCTACTATTTCTTCAACCTCATGAACCGCAAACGATCTTCCTAATCCTGAATTTTTCAGACGCGTGAATATGACATGAAAACACAAACGTGCAAAGGTAGAACTTCATCATTTTTTCAACCGCAGAAATGTAAACAGAGTTCTCAAGAATTTGAATCTGAAAGCAGTTGTTTGCGTTGTTCCTCATGTAAAAGATATTTTTCGCCACAAATTATGCACGTATCTGCACGCTGGCTTGCCAAAGCTCTAGAATAAACCCAGCCCACAGATAAGAGAGTGAGCATATCACGCTCAGTTTAACGCTACCAAGTTTTAACTTCAATTAAGCTTGCAAGAGATACTTATAAGATAAAAAGATTAAAAAGTAACGCACGTATAGAATCAACCAATAATTAAACTTACACGGAGAAAACTGGATATTAAACCGTAAATATCTTGGTACACTGAAAAAAATGGATCATACGATTCGGGACAGCGATCCATAGATATTAAGCTGTATAATATAGATTTTGAGTTTTATAATCCAGGATTTTAGAAATTAAAATCCAGATTATACGGTTTAACATCCGAATTTTATGGTTTAATACTTAAGATCGCTGTCCTATAGTTAACTTTCTAAGATGATATACGGTACAATCCATTTTTCTCGGTGTATTAAATTATAGGTCGAGCATTTAGATATTTAGATTAATATCTGGTATCCAGATATTAAAATATTTCAGAATAGAATGTCGGTATCATATATTTTAAGAACTGAATATTGTACTAAAACCAAATACGTTTATATCTACGAATAAAAATTTCATATCAATTACAGGATTTAATTCAAATACGAAGTAATTACCACTTTTTCATTCTACGGTGAAAATAATTCAAAACTCAATATTTATCGTTTCGAGCCTTTACAATCCATTTTCATGCATTTTAAAAATAACGATCATCACCCTTGTTTTCACCTATTTTTAATTTTTTCATTTATTTCATCATTTTCAATTGATAAAGTTGAATCATATGAAAAATGATTGACATTGGAAGTATAAGATAATTTCGGGACATTTTCAAGATCAAAAAACATTTGCGAATAATTAAAATAATAAGGAAAGTCAATCTTTTAAAGCTGACAATTTTTTTTTTGATACTCGCAATTGTTTTTAATCTTTTGAATTCTTTTGAAATCCCTTCAAATTCTTTAAACTCATTTAAAACCTCTTGAAGTTCCCAAAGATCATTTTAAATCTCTTCAAATCTCTCAAAATTCTTATAAATCTTTTGAAATCATGTCCAATCTCTAATAATTCTTTCAATTTGGGAATTATTAGAAGATCTATATCTTGGAGGAAATTAAATTATAACAGCAATTGTGGCAGTGTAGAATACAAAATTACACGCAGATCTATGTGCATTTGTGCAATTTGCGGCTGAACCAATCACGATTCACCACATTGCTCAGGCACTTAACACGTGTCTCCAAGTGGAATCGGGCGCGGAGATAATCGAGTTGTCGATGAGACTCGTTTCCTCTCGTCGTACCCAAAGTGATTTCAATTAATATCTGCCCTCAGTCTCTTCCTCTATGCCCCTATCTTGATAATTCAAACGTGTAAGATAATTTAATATCTCATAATCATTATCATAATCGCTCAATGATCTGGCAATTCACTCACGCTAAATCTAACAGATTCCAAATCGTAAGAGAATCTTGCCTATTGTATTTATAGGAGGAGATCTAATAAATTATTAAAAAGGTCATTGGACGTCCAGCATTAGCTATATGTATCTTCACACTTACATTTACATTTACATTTACATTCACATTCACATTCACATTCGCATCCCCATCCATTCACTTCACCTGTCATTTTTCCAAAATTTGCGCGACATGCATTTTTCATTTTTTACACGTCATGTTAGGTAATTAGAAAAACGAGTCAAGCTGTATTTTTAAAATTAAAAAAAGACTGATTTTCAATGCATTTCTTAAATGAAGTAGTAGGTATATTTATAAAACATAGTATAAAGGTAAATGTAAATGTGAGTGAATCGACACCCTGGGCGTCAAACCATATTTAAATTCTTTCCGAAAAAAATATAAGCTTATAATAAGTAAAGCAATATACGGAGCATAAAAAAATTCTCGGATCTAAATAACTCGAATATTTTTGGTAACAGAAGGCAATGTCCTGAAAGTATCGGTAGAAGCGAGGCCAGGAGTGCAATTTACGCGTCCAGTCACAGTCAATTTCGAGTGCCAATATTTGACTCTGCCCTTTCGTTTCAGGGGCAGCACGCCTAGAATTGTGTTGAGCCTGATATATTTCAGGCAGCTCTGCCGCTACCTTCGACCTTATATGTACCTTCTCTGCCAGCTTTACTCCCTTTTCTACCCGATGCAAATCTCGAATCCAGCAAACCATTCCATCCACGCTAGGTGTGTTCATTCTTTCCCCTTTCCTCTTCACCTTTCACACCACGTGTGTGTACTCGCGAGTATTTTCCTAGTATATAACCGAGCCGATAGAATAGGTGCGAACTACCACCCACGACGTGGTTATAGCCGATTTTCCAGTTAGTCGAACTCTCTAGACACGAAATCGAGTTCGAGACCTCGCAAACTGACGTAGCAACGAATCGTGGATTGAAATTCGTATGGTGGAAGCAAGAATGGAGCTGGCCATGATCGAGGAAGTTCGATATAGTTAGATTGTATTGGTTTCTAGTCTTAAAATATGTAGAACAAGTTTCCTTTACTTTGACACGCAGAAGGGAAATTATATTTTCAATGCTTCCATAAATAATCCTACTTGTTTTTATAAAACTAAAATCATGCTTATGAAAATTTAAAAAATTTTAATTTCCTTTCAAGCTCAAAAATAATCAAATTATAAAAACTGCTTTTATCGACTGGAAGTCTTACAGTGAATGTATAATTTTAAAGATATAAAATGAGTTAAAAAATATTTCGAGAGATTTAACAGATTTTAAAGATTTCAAAAAAAAATTCAAAGAAATATTAGAAGGCTTTAAGGGCATGATTAAAATATGTACGGCTATACAATGTTAAATCATGGACAACATTCTTATTTTCTTCGTGAAAATCATACAACCTGCAACTCTGCAATCAACTTGAGCCAATGCACTAATAAATCATAGTTAATTCCTGCTAATGCACTCTCAGGATTCGCACCAGCCTAAAGTATTAAATTTCATTTCCCTAAATTCACCTCCTAAATCACACTTAATCGTAAATTCGTCCTCAACTGGAATCCAAGTAAGTTAATTTACTCCTCTGTGAGTTTCTCGCGACTCCGCGTCTTCCTGTTTCGCCACTTCAATACACTCATTATCATATATGAAACTAAACTTATACCACTGAAAGAGATAATGCCGAGGTTGAGGTTGGCAAAGATCGGGGGTGGAGGCGTGATCTGGTTAGTGGGGTTATACCTACCTCTGAGCAAGTTTCCGGTGACAAGACTCTGCAATTAGACTAACAGTTTCATGGTGAATGGGGAACGAATCGAGAGTATGGGAAAATCGACATGGGGTCGAAAGAACGACAAAAGGAGTACCGCATTGAGAGTTAAAGGGGGTTAAAGCGGGTTCTTAGCAATTTGAGCTAGAAGAGCCTAACTCTTGAGAAATAATAGAACTTGCACAACTAAACTCTAAGTACCTATGCTTTCCAAGCAGTTTCGGTCACCATTTTTATATATTTTGGTTCTCAGTCGTAGAGAAAATTTCCGATTCAATTAAACATGTACATTGAACTTTGGAAAAAAAAATTCTGCCTAAAGTAGGCATGTACATCTGTATAAAATTTAATGTATAATATTTAATTTTAGTAGAAAAATGTAACTGACTCTTAATGTCTTACCTTTTTTACTGCGTAAGAATTTTAATTTAATTTGATGATGATTCATTAGATTCCGATCCGCCGCAAAATTGTACGAATTTAAACGAATTGATGGAAAGGATTCGAGAATGATCCGAGGAACGATGCGACGGGTCAATACTCTCTTTGACTGGCGTAAAGCGACATGTATTTTAAATTTAACTGTACTGTAAGACTTATAACGTATAAAAATTTATGGATTCCATTATGCCAATATTATTAACAAATTTTAAGTGCCAATATTTAATATGAACATCAAATTGATTTGTGATTCATTGACTGATACTTCCACCAAACTAAATTTTTTTATCACGCGACCTCTTGTGCGCGTGGACAACCTTTACTGACCGTATCTACTGATTTTAAGATATGTTTGAATAAACCGGATATAACTATTTACTATAATGATTTTCGAAAAATGCTAGTATTATAATTTTTGAAAAAGAACCTGAACACCGAAAATAATACACTTAAAATGTCTCACTTCGACTGGCCGCTTCTACTGTGCCTTTATAAGTCGGCTTTTGCTACTTATTATTATGGTTTTCGAAATGAAAATTCTAAAAATTAAATTTAAAAAAAAAAATGAAAAAAACTTTAATTGATGTATAATGTCTTATCTTTACTAGCTGTATCTACTGATTTCGGCATCTGTCGAACAAAAATGGGTTTACTACTTAGAATTACGATTTTTTTAATGCTAATATGGTAGTTTTTTTAAGGAGCCAGTAAAACACTTATGTCTCACCTTTACTGGCCGCATCTACTGATTTTAAGATGTGTCTGAATAAACTGGATATAACTATTTACTATAATGATTTTCGAAAAATGCTAGTATTCTAATTTTTGAAAAAGAACCTGAACACCGAAAATAATTACACTTAAAATGTCTCACCTCGACTGGCCGTATCTACTGATTTAGCGATGTGCCTTGATACATCGACTTTTACTACTTGTTATTATGATTTTCGAGGTGAAAATTCTAATAATTAAATTAAGAAAAAAAACTAATTGATGTATAATGTCTCATCTTTACTAGCTGTATCTACTGATTTCGAAATATGTCTGACTAAAACGGGTTTACTACTTAAGATTACGATTTTTACTATTTTTTAATGCTAGTATTATAGTTTTTTTTAAAGAGCATGTAACACGCTTATAATGTCTCACCTATACCGGCCGTATCTACTTATTGTTGGATGTGTCTGAATAAACCGGATTTTACTCCTTACTATAACGATTCTCGAAAAATGTTAGTATTACAATTTTCGAAAAAATCTACCATACGTACAATGTCTCCCCTTAACTGTCCATATCTACTCGTTTTTTTACATTTTTACCAATGTCTGACAAATTGGCTTTTACTACTTATTATTATGATTTTCGAGGTGAAAATGCTAGTACATATTTACTTAGAAGATATCGCTTCTTGGATTCAACTATAACTTTAAATTTCGGATACTATAATTTCAATATGTATTATGCATAATAAAGACATAATATATTTATGTATCAGAAGTTTTGAACGTTCAGATAAACAAAATATTTTTTCCCAATTCTATTTTATCCAGAAATATTGTTTCAACTAAAAATAACAATACATAACACAAATTTGTTTCATACAGACTTATTTTCAATGCAAATGTATCAAGATTTTAAAATTGTTTCTAGTTTAAAATACAATCAATACAAAAATTCGTTCATTTGAACGTTCAGAACTTTTCAGACATATATATTTTTATTAACCAAGTGCTTTAGATTACTTTTTTCCGTGAATGATAGTTTTTCCTACAAAGATGCAACATGTTATTTCTATTAAGAAATTACAATGAAATTAACAAGCTCATCGAATGCAGATCCTACATCGAAATAATATCCAGTTATTGGCTCTGTACTTGGTACTTGTAAAAGGAATTTCATGCGAGAAACTAATGCACTCGCAACGGTGACAGATATAAAGCATCCCCAGGGCATAGCTCGTAGAACAGCGTAGCGCTCAGAGCCAGAGAAGATATAAGTTTCGCGATGGAATTCATAAATAAAGGAATATTTCGCTGCCAGAGTGCAGGTAATTTACGTGGAATAACCGCCAGCTTATTTTAATGCTTTGTACTAAGTGCCAATAAAGATTACACGGAAAATAATTCTGCTTTATTTATCGGCAGTCGGATTTTTATTCACACCTTCGACATATTACTTTAGCGACTTCAGATGATTTTAGAGACTCTAGTAAGGCGAAAAACTTTTGTTTCCTGCACTTGCTTATTGTAGGAAATATTTTCCCAGATTTTAATTATTATTACATATGATAATCTTACTAATTCCATTCGTGTTATTTTTTTTGAGATTCCTATCACTAAGTAACAGTTTGTGTCATGTTGGTGTTTTAATAATAATTTTAAATTGATGCACCTGATTAATTTTAACTATGAAAATGTGGGTAGTAATAGTAACATACTTATAATATTACTAGTTATAATGAACCCATTCTTTGGCATGGATGATTTGACTAAAAGTTCCCAAATTGGACACGATTTTTTTCTTTTTGAATTTTTAATGGAAAATCTGTTTATCGTTATCTAAGTCGATGACGATAAAAGGAAAGGCATATATAGACGCACTACTGCGTCAATGCCACGCTGAGTATTCGACGGAATAAGGTAGAAACGGAACAATAAATTTTGTAGGTTATATAACGAATAGATTTAGATACCCGAGCGTAAATTGAACTGGATTTGACGATCATCATTATTAATTATACTGCGATATTGGAATTGGTATTTATAGCCTTAGTTAACAATAGCTGCATTAATTTTAGTATTTCGTGCGCTGATTGTACATGCGTCATCTATATCACTACAACATATAAATGTATCCTAATACAAGAGTTATTGTGAAAGTGTATGTCAGTAAAGCTCGTCAACTGTGTTAAAATATCGCAAACTCCCCCACGATATTCATTTCTATTGAAACATTATATGTGGGTGCTATTAATATAATGAATGAAAAACTGATCATTATTATAAACGGTCATTATGTCCACAGGTTTGTATGTTGTCTAAAGAGTGGATAGTGGACAGTAGTTGATAGTTAGGGGTATTCAAATTAGAGCTATACAAAGGATCTTTGTAACATTATCACCATCGCGATCAGTTCTCTACTCGGGTTAACAAGAGCGTAAACACTATTCCAAACTTTCCAAACCTGATGAGAAGTTAGAAGTTGTGAAAAGATTAGCAAAGTAGACGAACTTTCTTCGTTAACAAAATTTCATAGTTTAACAAAAAACTGCAATGAAGTTGATTAGAAAACTGCAAATATTTTTATATGAATGTACAATGGATACATTTACTGAAAATATTTTTTACCGTAAAACATGTTTCTCCGTAAGTGCAGGAATGCAGCATCCATTCAACTCAATTTTTCAATCGCTTTTCTGCAAATATCATTTGAGCAAACAAGCCGTTTCGCATAGCATTTCAATTTTGTGGAATTTTTATGCAGCAATACCGCCGATATGTATTCAAAGATAGAAAACATTTTAAGGCGGTGGAGGTAGAGAGCGATCTATATAGATTTTAGAGATGGGAGGGAGGTTTTCTATCCATGAAAAATTACCAGACTGGGTACGTGACAGTCTTGGGTTGGGCTCAGCTAAAGGCGAGTATAGTGGGAGGCACTATGTGCGACCCGCGGAAAAGTTTGCAGTCGGCAATTTCGTAAAGTAACCCGACCCACTTCCCCTTCTCTCTTGCCGCACCTTTTCTGCAGATTCAACAGCCCAGAGATCCATAGGCTTTCACTAGTATGTATACGACTATTCACTATACGCAATTCTAGGCTCTGCTATTGTCAATGGCGCGGCGATGGAGCAAGATTGCACAAAAGGATGGAAATAGAAGATGACTTCACAAAGACAGCACACGCTAAAACTGGGACATTACTGACAAGTGCATCCGAGTAGAAGAGTTTGCGTATTGAGTGTTTTTTTGTTTTAGAATGACTAAACAATGACGATTTCGCGTACTTTTTTCAAATAAGTCTCTAAAATGAGGTGAGATGAATGAATGGCAATTGACTTTTGATGTAATTAACTTACTTTAATTTCTGGACTTCAAGGGACTTAAGAAAACCGATTTAATCCTACAGTGAAGATGAATTCTAGTCTTACCTGAAACAGAAATAAAAATATATGCTTAATTAGTAGAAATTTAATCGGCGTTGACTGGGATTTCAAAAGTTTTCAAAAGATTTAAAATAATTCAAAAGAATTCAAAAGATTCTAAGGTATTTAAAAAAATTACTAGATATTTCAAATATTTTTAAAAAGATTACAAAAATCAAATTTGAAAACATAAAAAATAATTTTAAACATCAACCCCTTCGTTGATATTGACGCAATTAATACTGCGCGGAATGGAAACTTTCCCAGCGTGGCATTGACGCAATAGGGGCCCCGTCCTTAAATTACGTAAAGTTTTTGATGTAACTGCCGTTTAAAACGTTTATAAATGAAAATACAATAGTAAATTCCATCATCTACAAATAAAAATAATTTATCGAAAGTTTATATTTTCGTTTATAAATGTTCCAAATGATAATAAAAGTATTAATCAGACAATAATTTCAAAAGAAAATCAAAATTGAAAACAGATTAGACCTTTTCGTTTATAAACGTTGCAAACGGTAGTTACATAGGTTCTTGGGTGGGAGAGGGGGGGTTAAGCATTTTTCTATGCTGTCTTGCTTGAGGGGGTACATGGTCAAAAAACTTTCTTATGTAAGATTTTTTCCTCGCTGAAAATCACTGAAAATCAAATGTAAATAACGGAAAAACAGATTATTAATATAAATATAAAGGTAACGTTCATTTGTGATTTACCGCCAAATAGGT
Organism: Synergus magnus; assembly: GCA_032275165.1. Classification (NCBI taxonomy): domain Eukaryota; kingdom Metazoa; phylum Arthropoda; class Insecta; order Hymenoptera; family Cynipidae; genus Synergus; species Synergus magnus. Next base: position 8,535,821 of record JAUESH010000015.1, on the reverse strand, counting down.
ATTCTTAAGAAAAATAAAAAAAAAATATTATATTTAATTTAGTTTTGTAATCTCTCCTTATTCATAATAGTAAATGTTCTTCGTATGAAAAGATTCGAAGTTTTGATATTTTATAATGACCAATTGCAGAAAAAAATGTAGTCGATAAAAATTACATAAGATAGGAGGGAGGGGTTAAAACTTACGAACCCATACACACGGGGGGAGGGGGGGTAAAAAATTCAAAAAACAACCTTACTTTATTTAAGAACGACCCCATAGTGCGCGCCTTGTTTTATTTCCTTTTATCGTCAGTGATTTAGATGACGATAAACAGATTTTCGATTAAAAATTTTTTAAAAATTCGTGTACAATTTGGGCAATTTTATTCAAATCGTTCGTTCGTTGTTTCGATAGGTTCAAGGGTGTAGACGCGTATTCGGAACACACACAGGAACATTTAGTTTTATATAGATAAGTAGATAAATAGATATATACACTGAGAAAAAAATACTATTGAATCAAAAGTACGCACTTTCGCGCTCGTTCGAAAGCAGATACTATTGATTCAAATGAATATTCAATGAAAC
>JAUESH010000015.1:8502320-8531828 GCA_032275165.1 Synergus magnus | reverse complement strand
TATAATACTTTATAAAAATACCCCTGATTTATTTTTCTAAGCCAAAACATATTTCACAAGAAGTTTATGTTATGTACAAGTTCTTAATCGAAATATTTGAGCGCAATAGTTTAATGACAAGATCCTCGACGTATGAAAAGAAGAGGGTTCTTCGTACTAAAATTTGAAGGTTTTTTTCTCTTTCACAGACCAGAAAGTATACGAATAGAGGCTCTTCGCTAATTCCGGCACATTATAAGGGTTGGCTTGTACGCGCGGTTGAATTTTGTGGGTTGTATGTCGCGTGCGACTGAGTTTCAGCAAGGATTATCCATTAATTCTCAACGTGGCGTGATGTCGGTGGTGTTAAAGCGGTTGGCTGTAGGATTTAGATCTGGTCCTTCTCGCTTCTCTCTCATTCTCTCCCCCTCTCTCAATCTCTCCCTGTGCCGTTTTGTAATTCATTCCGCTGTAGTTAACTTACTATCTGCCGTAAGTGTAATAACACTTTGTTTTGTTAGTTTATTATTCGCTATTGTGGGAAAGGAAGTTACGAACTTTTATATCTGATGGCGTTGTTGTTTGCAGTAAAAAAAGCTGAGAAAAAACTTGCGAGTTCCTTTGGCGTTGAGGTGAACTAACAGAAATGAGTAGAAAGAGAAAATAAGGACGTTCAGAAACCTGCCGAGAATTTCGTGCCTCTCGTTGGTAAAATTTATCAAATAAAAAAAAGTTTCGAACTATAGCTGGAGTATTCTTAATCCTTTTTAATTTCAAATTTACGTTAGCTCGAAATGTAACAACTTCAAAATAAAACTGCAAATTTAAAATTTGCAACAATTTCTACGAATTAACAGCAGAAACCACTTAAACCCTTAAAATTCAACAAAATATCTTATAAATCATAAAAAATCTTTTGAAATCCCTTAAAGTTCCACGAAATATTTTAAAAATCGTAGAAATATTTGAAAATCCTTGAATAAAATTTCACAACGAACTTTGAAATGCCTTAAAATCACTTAGAATTTTATTCATTACAATCTCTGAAAAATTCTTAGAAACCCCTTGAAATTACACGAAGTCTTTTAAAATTCCTGAAAATTTTTTGAAATTCGTCTGTAAAATTTATCAAATAGAAAAAGTTCCAAACTTTTTCCTTAATCCTTTATTAATTTGAAATTTACGCAAGCCGGAAATGTAAAAACTCCAAGATAAGACTGCAAGTTTGAAGTTTGCAACAGAAAACACATCTGCAGTGTTCACGGATTAACAGCAGAAAACGAAAGAGCGATACTGCACTACAGCAAGAGTCTATATTGCTGGAGCAGGGCCAAAAAGTCCTCCGATATCATTTCGTCCTAGTTTCGCAAGTAGGTGTCGGCTTATACCCTATCGCCGTAGGGGTCTTCGAAAAACTTTTCGCATAAAACCCACCCCACCGGTGGATCAATGTCGGTCGGTGCCCCTGGATCTCGATTCAATCCCATCTAAAGGTAAAGTCCGCCCTTGGATATAACTTTCGCGGAAATTCCTCGGGAACCGTATCAAAATTGCAAGTTCGATCGCGGCGTCGTTGGCAGGACCTTAAGTCATCCGCAAAATTCGGCGTAGTCTCATGAAAATTGCAGATGCTATAGATTCAGTTTTCTCCCTCCACGAAGTATCACTTCCCCTTCCCTCCTTCCTTCCTTCAAGGTTTCATATTATCTTGAGAAATGCTCAGATATGGCGCACTTTACTAACAAGTTCGGGCGATCAAGTGGATCTTCATCTGGTGGCCCAGCTGTTTCTCACAGGCGGTACAAAAAGCTTTCCGACTTTCAGCATACTCCAGCGATTTCCACGGGGAGCTGTCTGCTTTGTCGTTGGCAAATTATCCACCTTCGAGACCGAGAAACTCCCTCGAGGAATCTGGGCCAGCAGACAAGTGTCGAAAACTTGTTTGCCCCGACGATCGCAACCCTTTGCTTCTACTTTGTTGCGAATTTCTTTACTCGTTCTACGAAATGTTTTCACCTCGGCGGGAGTAAATAGATAGCTATTCAGTAACGTTCCAAAGTAAAGGTGAGAGTACTGAAAGAACTGGGAAGAAGAAAGTTCGTAAAGAACTCGCGTCTGAAGAATCTGATTCGTTTATTTACGAATATACTTCAATAGACATAAAATCCCTAAATACGTTTAGAAGCGTATTCCCTTTTCGATAAAAGCTTTGCTCGTACCACCATTTAGAGATAGTGTTTAAAATAGAGAAGCTACGTCCTCAATAACTGGAAATATGATTTGCATCAATGTAATCTACAGAGTTATGGTTTTAATTAACTATTACGTTCAAAATTGGATAATTGTCTACAAACAATTACGGACAGTTGAATATTTAATATAAGCCTTTCATAACGTATTCCATTGTTATTATGGAAAGCATATGGAAGAGGTGTAAATAAGTCTATCTACAGAAATTTCATCAATAATACAAAAGAGATAAATTCATCATTAAATTAATTATCGTTTTGATGGAAAAATATAGATTATAGCAGAACAGTAATTATTATTTTTAAGTAGCCAAAATTAGCTTCTAATACCCATTTCTTTAAATAACATACTTTATTAGTTGTAATTTTATATTAAAATTAAACAGAAATGTTTAGAAACTCTTAAAATCTCATAGAATAATTGAAAATTCTTTGTAATCGTTTGAAATCCTTGAAAATCTTCTAAAATCTGTTAAATAAATTATATAGGATTATAGGATTATAGAATAAATAATCACACTGACAAAAAAAGCTACAAATAAGAAGCACGTGATAAGCGAACCGAACGGAGCAGTTTCAATATGAAAAGAAACAAAGGCAGAATATCAAATTGGCAGATGCCAATATCAAAACACAATAAAAACTAAAGCAACCTAGTTTTAAAATAACATAGCTTTAAAATCCACAGACGTGAATTTCAAACTATTTTAATATATTCAAACTCTCAAAGTGTAAAGACTTTAAAATATTTGAAATATACGATTCTTTTTAAACTTGTGTTCCCTGAAATTCCAATAAACTTTTTATTTGCATTTGTATTTTCAAATTGTATTACTTTCTAATTCGAATTGCTATTAAATGAACTAGCGAATAAGCTATTGAATTTTGATCCAATTTGGTGGAAAAGGTATTCGTTCGATTTACGCTGGAGTTTAAGATAAATGAAAAGATATAAGAAGGTCGACTTTAATTCCAGACTCGGAGGAGTCCAACGACTTTTAGCAATTAAATGTCTCGGCTCATTGTGCTTAGCTAACCACGTGCCTAGCTCACCTTACACAAAGGCATTCGGTAACTGTTCCCAAACTCTGAAGAACTTGTATTAGACTACCTATAAGTTCGCGCTAAGGGATCGGGCTCATCGCGCGAGAATTCGGAAATAGTTTCGTTCGTCCGATAACGAGAGGGAGATAGTTGCGGTGAAAGAGAATGGAGGACAAAGAAGGGAGGCTAGAGTTTAAAGCCGATACCTTCCCGTTCTCTTAAAACTTTCACGATCAAGTAATCCGCTTTCTAATACGAACCATGTCTCTTTCGCAATTTCCCACAAATTCTCGCAAAGGTATCACAAAAAAAATCTAGTTTTTGTTACAGCTTGTTTTCTTTACACCTTAATTTAAGTCCCTTTTTAGACTTAACGCTAGATTTAAGCCCTTCTTAGTCTTAAAACAAGATCATAAAGCCTTGTTTTAAGACTAAAGATGGGCTTACATATAGCGTTAAGTCTAAAAAGGAACTTAAATTAAGATGTAACAAAAACAAGCTGTAATAAAAATGATTAAAATGATTTAGAGTAATTTAAGAAGATTTTATGGTCAATTTCCAGGGATGATTTCATCAGTTTTCAGAAAATATCAAAGGATTTTCTTGCTTTCAAAAGGATTACAAAATATTTCAACACATTTTAGAAGACTTCAGGATGTTTTGAAAAAATTCCAATTATTTCGAGGTATCTTAAAATAATATTTGGAAATCCCCTAAGATTTTTTAACTATCTTGACATATTTTTAAATTATTTCGAATCTTTTGAAAAATCTCGAGACAAAAAAAAAACAAGCGTTAAGCCAGCGAAACCATAGAAGCTTCAATATTCAGACAGAATGAATAAATGAATGAATCTATCGCGCATTATTATTATTAATTATACAACTTCGTGTACCATATTACATTGAAATCCCAACAAAGCCAAGATAATTGCGCCATAACAGGCAAAACAGAAACACTTATAGCTATATTATATTAAATATATCACCCTAAAGAGCAAAAATTGCACTAATTATGAAGGACTTTTGTTTCATTCGCAAATATAATTAAGGACACCTCTGAAAATTGTCAAAGATATTATGCACTGTTGAAAACAGACAGGAATTACGCGGTGATTAAGGATTGTCGAAGCGGAACAATTGCGCGAAAGGTTGATCACTATTTACAATGGCTATGAGTTGCACAATGGCCTCAAACTTTGCGGTAATGGCGGTTGCCGTGAATTTTCTAAAGACCCTGCGGCCGCTTTGCGCATAATAGGCCCGCTTCGAGGCATCCTAACGAGCGCTTGCCAATTCAATTCCTAATGCGAGGTCGTTACTTCTGAAGATGGTTTCCTTTCGGCGGATATAGTATGAGTCTTGAGATGAAAGCCTTTCCCAGACTGACTCTGTTGGTTGTGTTCAATTCTCTTGTTAAATGGTTTCAATAAAAGGCGTGTTTTTTAACCTTTCAAATTTTTTAAACTTGTGCATTACACCAAGCCACATTCATTCATCTCCAACCTGCTTCTTTTATTTCGACCCTTATCCAAGAACACGGCATCCGATAACTGCCTCTGAATGGCTCAGCTAATTGCCGTAGGGTCACGTGACAATGAGCGGCCCCAATTCGACAATTCAAAGCAAATTCCTATTCGGCTTCTTGGCACAAGTGCCTTCGCCCCTTACTGGATTCTGTAGGCCAAACTGAATTTACTAAAGGGATAGGAATTTGCCCAATCTCTGCCAAAGATTTCTAGATTCGCTCGACCGAACCCAAGACAAGGCTAAGTATCTTAGCAATTTATCTATTACATAATCCAATTATCTATCAAATAATCCAGGGTATCGGATTCTTGCTATCTTCAAATAAAGGAATTATGTCAAAGAAATTATGTCTTTGGTGAAACTTTTACTTTGTCTAAGAATATATGATTAAAGTCATTTAAATTTGCAAAACTTTCACTATTCGAAAACATGATGCTTCTCAAATTCAAGTGCAAGATTATATAGATTTAGAATTTATTGTAAAAACAAAAATACATTATGATGTGCATTCTAATACATATTAGGAAAGACCAATAAACGCAGAGGCCGTTTTAGACATATATCCATGCATGAAATACTATGTTTTTAATCAAACTTTAGGAGAATTATTTTCACCTCATTCCACAACTTTCATCCTATTAGAAATAATAAAACAAAATAGAAATTTGAAAGAATTCCTGTATATTGCACAGAATGAAAAACCTTAAAAAAAAACCAGAACTTTCCGTAATCATTCTCTGTATTCTTTTTCAATGCTGGAATTCGAACGAATGTCGAACAAAAGTCTAATTTTTTTGCTAGAATAATATTCCTAATTCTCAATTTCCAGACATGCATAAAAACTGTAATAAATACAACATAGCTTAAATGAGGTCTATTTGTATTTTAATTTGGGAAAAAAAAAATATAAAAAATTGTAAATTACTTCAACATATCCAATGGATTTTAATGCAAGAGCAAAATTACAATTTCTAATTTATTTATTTGTTTTTATAATCTTTTAAAATGCTTTAAAATATTTGAAATTTTTTAAATATTGTGAAATCTCTTGAAAATTCTTAAACTCTGACATTCTTAAAAATTAGTTAAAAATCTTTCGAAACTCAAAGTTCAAGTAATCAACACTTCATATCCGTAATAGTTTATTAGATTTAATTGGGTTAGATTTAATGTAATTGGCGTCTTATTAATTTCAAAATCACCCTGTGAGAGAGCGATTATCCGAGGAAAAACTACAAGTCCACCACAGTGTTAGGAATATAAACAAACTCCCTAACCACATGTTTCGAATCTCATAGTTGACGTTTAAAACGTCAAACATGTCATGCTGCGAGAAATCAAGAACAGTGGGAAAATGGGAAATTGGAAAAGTTACATAATATTGAACCCCAGCAGTTCATTATTTACAAACAAAAAAGATGATTGTGGTATACTAATATTGAAAGTAGGAACTTGTAAAAAGAAGCTAGTGATATACATCAAACAAACAAGAGTTCTTTTCCAATCGTATCCCTTCATTCATCACGCCTTTCAGACAACCTCATTACCTTTTCCCAAGACCAAAAGATTCGCCTTCTACACTCGTAATTTCTTTTTTTTTTCCTCAAGTCTATTAACGAAACAGAGTAAAATGGAACACTTCATGTGGAAAAGACGAACGAGCAGTCTCTAAAATCCCTACTAACTCCTAGAAACACACAGTGAGGAAAGATGGAGAATTCAAGGACTAAAGAAAAAGCCGAGAATTCCGGAAGAGCGGTTCAATTCTCGTGAGCTACGATTAGTCAGAGTTGACGTGGCCCGTAATAGCATGCAGTAACTGAGGGTTTGTTTCATGTTCAAAGTCATACTCGTATTTCAGTCTCACCTTCTCGAAGTAGTTATCTTTTCTGTGTAGGAAGGGTGGTGGTGCTGGGCTAGTTTGAAGGTAACTGAGTTCGTTTCATTCTCGAGCAGTGCAAGTCTCATTAAGGAACTTGAGTTGGCAGTTCTGGTGCCTGCGACCTAGAACCTGACTCGCCGAAGGCCTCCTGGGCTCCGGAGTCTCTCCTTGTGGAGTTTAGCAAGAGATTGGGCTAGGTAACTTTCGACTATGACAGGCTTCCGATCTCCCTTACCTGTTTCCTTATCTTCTTCGTCTTCCTCAACATCTCCTTGCTCACTCGCTCTCTTGGCCTCCCAGAGGCATCAACTCTACTCTCTTTCTCGAACCGTAACGTTATCGGCTTTACTGCCATTGGGAGGGTTTCACCATCAGCCGAAACTCTATCAACTCCTTCGGTTTGCCAGGGTCACGTCGTCTTCTACGCTTCGACATCGACATCGCTAACATTGATGCATGCCTTTGCGTAACTGAACCGGAGAGGAGCTTAAAGGATGAGTCTTTGAAGGAAGCCACAATTCGTTAGGGTCCTTGAAGCTTAGCCGAGTTTCTAAGTCCTCAATGATCAAATACTAGGGGATTATCCACTGGGTATTAATAATGAATCCCTCAAGATACCTTCATGTTTTAGCAACTACTCTCAACTACACAACTCTAATAATAATTTCACACTATATGGTTCAATATTCCAGAGATCTTTTAGAAATGCTAATAAGTCAACAGATTCATCATAGAGTTTATACGTCAATCAGAAAAATATCCTTTTCCAGTTGACTTTAATCAGTTCACTCGATTAGGACCCGATTATCCATTAGATACTGAGAGACGTAACAGCGAGGGTGAGTCCATCAGAAGCGAAAAGAAGTGCTATTGCCGCCTTGGGAAAGAGGGAATCAGATGGATTGGGTTTTCGCATTGGATGGGCAGTAAGTTAATTGGTCTCAGTGTAATCCTCTGGCAACTAAATAGAGGAGATGTGTTTTTATCGTATCACGGACTTCCTTTCACTGACACCTTTTTTTCTCTTATAATGAATGAGGTGTCGCATATACTATCAACCAATAAATCACAAGTGAATTGAACCACCAAATCAAACTATCTAATATAAAAGCAATTTCTGGCTTCGCCCTGAATTTAAAAATTCAGGACAAAATTCAGGGAAATAATGTACTAATTTATTGCTAAGTAAAATTCCGAATCAAGAGATTTAAAACAATTTGAAAATATTTTATGATATATTTCTAGAGATTTGATGAGATTTCTGAAGATTTCAAAATATTTCAAAGGATTTCTAGGGATGTCACAAAAAGTTTAATAAATTTTCTAAAGATCTGAACATTTGAAAATATTTTAAAGATTTTAAAGATTTCAAACAATTTCCAATCGAGTAAAAACATTTCAAAGATTTCACAAAAAAAACTTTAAGGCATGTGGTAATTACCAGAAAAATTAAGTTTCGGCAACTTTACGTCTGCAATAATAAATATTTTTGTTTAAAACTAGGCAATTTACCTCCGTCTGCATGAAACGGAGATAAGTTGCCTAGTTTTAGCAAAAAAAGGTTTATTATTGCGGAAGTGAAGTTGCGGAAGCCTAATTTTCTAATGATCACCTGTAACAGGAACAAAAGTCGTTAAAAAATAGCCTCTGTGAAATACTGTATTTGAACTAATCTTCTGACTATGTAATTCATTTCCTTTGAAAGTGAAAGCACATCATCAGATGTGCTTAAAATTCTGAACGTTCAAATTAACTTTAAATTCTTTATTGATTGCTTTTTAAACTAGAAACAATGATAAAATATTGATTCATACTAACATTGAAAATAATACAATATAAAATAAACGTAAGAATGTCCATTTTTCTTTGTACATAGTTGGAACATTATTTCTACATAAAATAGAACTGGGAAAAAATATTTCGTTTATTTGAACGTTCAGAACTTCAGGTACATCATCATCAGAGGTTAATTAGATACCTTCGTCGTCTTACTTTTACATGGAGGGATCTCACTAAGTGTTTAAACTCTCTGCATTCTTGCGCACACATTAGCATTGCAGTAGTTCGCATTATCCATTGAGACCCATGAAGGAGGGAAAGGCCGTTACTACTGAAACATTCTTCCATCTGACGATATGAGAGAGTGAAAGAGCAGGATATTTCAGTAGTAACAGCCTGTTTGTCTGGCTCTTGAAAGATATGCCTTTTATGTGCAATGTGAACTCGTATGATCGTCTTTGCCTCTGGACAGGTGGTTCTTATTAGTGCATTTGTGTGTTTCATATCGTCTTGATATCTTGCGATTTCAACGTTCTCAGAAAAGCAGATGCCAGAGACGATCACTGTGTCGATTTCATATCCTGCGTACACCCAACAGGTCTATACATATTATGCATCTAGAATCCAGCAAACTTACATCTTCACTTATAGTATCTGAAGAGAATGATATCGACGGAAGCAATTATTGAGAAGAAACAATGGGCTTAAGAATGACAAACTTGGCACAAAACGTTTTTTTCTTTCTATCTCTTGCTCGACAATTTTCTCGTATCTCTGTCTGTCTTTACCGCCCTATCACGTAATGGTGTAACTTTTGCCACGGCAATGGGGTGAGAATCGAGGAATGGGAACCCGAGGGAGTTTTAACGTACGGTCAGCTTCTTCTTGCAGACCTTTTGGGCTGAACTCATCCCCAGACTTAACTCGCCACCATTCTATTCTGTACACAGATAAACGCCAATCCACATCGACAATATACTTTCAAAAAAACCTACACACTCCAATGCACAAACTCCAACTTTTATCTTCGCAGCTTCTCGAAGAAGTCAAGCGTCACCCGGCTTTAAAATGGCAGAGTGTAGTACCAGATAAATCCCGAAAGGAAAATTCATAAGACTCGAACCATTTTCAAAAACTCTTTAGTATTGCCCTAAATTCGACAGTATGAGATTTTAAGTATTTTAGAAACTTTCAAATACTTTTAAATACAAAAAAGAGACAAAATTACATGAATCCTATTTGAAATCCAGCAATTTTAGGTTCTTCAAATAAACATTTTTTCAATTTCAAGAATAATAAATTTTTTTTTCATCAAATTTTGACAAATTTTCAGCAATTTTGAGGGGTTCAACAAAATTTCATGGGTTTAAAATAATTTTAAGGAATTTTTGGAAATTTATTGAAATTTCTAAATATTTGAAGAAATTTAATCGTTTTAAGATTTTAAGGGATTTTATAAGACTTTATAAGATTTGAAGGAATTTAAAATGTAAAAAGCAATTATAATTCATTATAACTTATGTAAAAAGTGATAAAAAGGGTGTCATGATTACTGGTACATTTACCTTAACTGCATGGAAAAGTGCGATTTTATACGAAGCACTTTTAAGTATTGCTGATTTTGTGCATGGAACTAACCGCAAATGTCACATAAAGTAGTGAATTCACCTTCTTGGGAAGTAATAAGCTTGAGAAAGTTTAGTAGGTCCAGGAAGGAGAGTGAAGTTAAGGAGAATTACGTTCCAGGAAACAAAATACGCGTAGGTGTTGCTGAGGGAAGTACAAAGGGCGATCGTAAAGATTAAGTGCTAGACAAAGCATAAACGATGTAATAAACGAATCGTATAAACGTAAGAGACCTGCGAGACCTCCGGAGCAACGTACTTTGTTGGAGGAAGGTGCATCATTATGCGATGACTCAAATCCGGATAACTCAGTGATGCTTTTACCCTATTCTCATTTCAGGGAGATACTTATGTCCACAAGCAAGCTATAACGAAGCGTAATGATGCTTCGTTTATTACTTCGAGAAATAACCAACGGTCCTCGCAATCTCTTCACATAATGGATCTTGAATTACATTTTATGTGTGAAAAATTAAGATAAAAGTTAAAGGAACTTAATGCAGTTCCCTGTCAATAAAATTAATAATATAGTAAATTATCAATTCTGTCTTTCTTACATTGAAGCTCCTATGTTCAGCTCGCTTATCGCGTTTCTTTATTTTGCAAATTTATAGTTTATTTAAGAGATTTTGAAAGATTTCCAAGGACTTCGAAGGATTATAAACAATTTCCAGGGTAAGAGATTTCTAGAGATTTCGAGTGATTATAAGGAAATTCCAGAAATTCGAGATACCTCGAAATGTTTAGGAATTTTTGGAAACTCTTTGAAGTCCCATAAAATCTCCAGAAATATTTTGCAATTCTTCAAACCCGTTGTCATTCTTTCAAAATAACTCGAAATCTTTTAATTTTTAAATCAAGTGGAGATTAAAAAGAAAATTCGAGAAAAATTCAATGATTGTCAGAGATTAGAAGTTTAAAAAGACAATAAAGAAATTTCTGAAGACTTACAACGGAATAAGAAAATGTTTAGGAATTTTAATAAATTTTTGAGAGAATTTCAAAGTTTGAAAAAACTGTAGATTACAAAACAGTTTAGAAGATTTAAAGGAGTTTTCGAAGTTTATAAAGATTTCAGAGATTCTTGAGGTTTATAAAGATTTAAAAAGCAAGTTTCTTAAAAGTCTTTAAAATCTACGTACGATAATTGAAATCATATTAATTCTCTTTCGACATCTCTTAAAATCTTTAGACTTTTTGACATTCTATAAAATTAACTCATTTTTGTAATTCTGAATAAATAAATACCTCTTTTATCAGCTGATTTGAATGGAGATGAAATATACTTTGTGTTCTTACCTGAAACAGAATAAAGAAAACCATTATTGTTCATACTCAAAGAATGAAAACTATAAGAGATAATTGTAAGCACATTCTTTTTTCCGTGGTGGTCGAAACTTTTGAATTTCAAACACGAAAAGCAATAGTAAAGATTACACCCTGTTCGGTCGTAAACGAAGCGATAAACGAATCGTAAAGGCGAGCCTTAAGATTCGTATAACGCATAGTATTTTCTCGTCCGAGGCTATATAACTCAATGCGACATGAATATATATAGCACTGTAATGCATTCCTTCATCGCGATATAGCGATATAAGATTTTTAAAATTTAAACTCACTTTCTCGGATAACGGATAGGAAACCTTAAAGTCTTGCATACCTCAAGGTTCCATATTTCCCGAACAATGGACTAATTTAAATTCAGATAAGGCAGAATACCTTCTTCTCAGACTCAATAAAATATAAAAACTCTTGCAAATAGCTTTAAACTCTTTTCATAGTTAACCAGGATCAATAAACTAAACTTTAAAATCAAAATTAAATAAAAAGAAGAATGGAAAAAAGTCGAAACATTTCAAAGTGAAATTCCGAGCACGAACCGTTAATTTCTTATCGGCTATCAGACGGCAATGCGCGCGAAAAATTCGCAATCACTTAGGAATCCTCCTCTCTGGTTTTTAATTTGAAACGTGTCACAGTTTTATATTTATTTTTATTGAAAGTAGACTCAAAAAGACTTTCATTTCATATATTCAAATATTCGTTAATTCTATGTAAATTGGTAATATACTAAATTAATTATTGTTGCCAGTTAATAAAAGGAATGGATCACTGAATATAAAAGTAACTTTATTTCATTTTCGTTTAAAACGTTATTACTTTTCTCGCTCGTCAGTTTCCATTATTATGGAAAGAAACATTTCGCGTGAAAGACGGTCCTTACGCCGCTGATATTGCAATCTTGGTTCGTACATAGCAAGCGAGCACGTATAAAGGAAACGAAATACCGAAGAGGGTGGTTCGAGGTGCATTAACTATGCATATAAGCCGCGAAATTGCCCTCTCGACTCGTAATTACCGGGTTTTGCCTGTAAAATTAAAACTTTCCACTTATCGTCCGAACGGAATACACAAAGTAATGCGTTCCACGATTTTCCTACAAGTTTGCGTTTCACTTCGAAGAGATGATGCACTTTTATCTCAACCCTGTATTTTCCTATCTCCGAGACTCTAATTCTACCCCCGATAAGATTTCCATGTACAGGGTGTCTACTCCCGCCCGTGCAGGAATGTTGATGGGGTGCTGGTGGGGTCCTGGCCAATTTGCCTTATTTCTAGTGTGGTTCTGATCCGGAAAACTGGTAAACAAGTAAACATCCCACGTAGAGAAATCGCAGAAAAAATCAAGTGTAATATTTACCCCGACTTCAGGGTAAATATTACCTGCAACAAAAATTATCCCGAGATGGATAAATACTACCCTGAACATAGGGTACGGTTACAATGTCAACTTATTGTACCTTCGTTTGTTTCCATGCGAAAAAATTAAACTTTATCCACTTGAAAATTACCCGCAACTCCCTTCTGTTTTTTTGTGACTGGTCAATCCCCCACCAAGAATAAAAAAATCATTCTGGATTAATTATTTGCAATATTTGATTACTTAACTATTCCCTTAATCTGAATCAGTCATAAGTATACCACTGATTCCAAATCAGCGTATATACGCTAATTGGAATCAGTGGTGTACTTATCGCTGATTCAGATTTAGAGAGTAGAACATTTTCCACAAATATCCTAGAAAAAAAAAGGAAGAAACAGTGGAGTAGTGACATTTCTTCTTTAAATAGTAGCAAAATATGAAACTCTTAAAAGATTATAGATTTAATTAATTAAAGCAAATATATAAATGTTTTTCAAATAAACTTAAAGATAAATCTTCATTTTAAGGTACACTCGGAAAAATTTCCTAATTTATCAAAAAAATCCCTTTATATTCAAGGTTTTCCAAAAAAGTAATTGGTAATGTAAATATTGCTTGAAATTAGAATAAATTGAAACATAAAGGAAGCAGAAAAAAGAGCTATAACAAAAAATTCGTCACTTTTATTTCCACATTCTGTTTTTATATCCTAGTCCATATCGAACGTTTTAATCCCTCTCAAGCTTTTGATACACGGTGAACATTTTTCAGAAGAGATTTTACAAATTTCAAAAAGTTTAAAAAACATATGACATTCCATGCGAAAATTAATCGAATGCTATGTATTTATCATCTGTTTAAATTTTAGAGCAAATTGCCAAGCTGGAAATATCGTTAAAAAAAATAAATTACGTTTTATGTTTTATTACACAAAGAGTAATTAAAATGAAATAGCTTCTGAACATAGAAACTGCAATTAAATCGGAATAACATATACCGGGATCAATTTTCAATACTCATAATTGAACTTTCACGTATAATCTAAATTAATCCTGCAGAAATCTGTCCGAAATTAATATGTCTATCTGTATTAAGTTTTCTCATTGAACGATTACAATTTTTGATACATATACAATATATATAAAATTATTTTGCAAGTTTTACTAAAAATCCATCCAATTTTTCAATTACGGAACTTCACTTTATGCCAGACGTTTAACGCTTATTTGTTCGTTTCGAATGCGAAACAAAGCCAAAAGAACCAATCAACAATCAATTTTTTATTCGTTTATTGACTGAATCCAATTTTCTATTTTTTTTAAAGCTCAATCAAATTTAAATTACTCTCGCATTTCCTCCTTGCACATCCGTTACTCAGATAATTCAGAAATTTTTTCACAATCATCTTCTATAAATAATAAAGGTATTTTATAATGGAGAAAACATAAAAAATGCTGTAACTCTTTAAAAAATAAAAAAATTAATTCTGTTACATCATTTCGCAAACAGAGGACCCTGCTTTACAATTTCTACGGATGCAATTTTTCACAGAGGGACTTCTCGCACAAGAGTCAAAGCGCTTTTGTATTCACTTTGTAAGCGAATACCGAAATAAAGTTTCGTCTCTCTTTCGCTAGAATTGTTGCAATTTTCGATTCAATTTGAAATAGGATTCGAAATTAATTATGTTCTTCTGTCCAAGCCTCCGGAAATTACTATGGAAATGAAGTACATTCAATTATTCGGGTTTCTAATTTCAAGTAATCTCGCCTGACTTTTGCGGTAGACAAACAATATTTGTTAGAAAAGGAAAGAAAGAAAAAGATTTGGGAGAAATAACTTTGAAACAACCTAAAACTGATCACGCAAGGTTCTTTCAGACTACCTTTGACAGGCACAAGCCCTGTCATTTCAACGGAAGTGTAAACTAAACTGATTTCAAGATTTACTAATTTCAAGTTTTATTCAGTTGAATTTCAATTTGTGAAAAGCTTCTTTCATTTTATCCGTTTATTTAAATTCAACGAATTCCTTTCTATAAAATTAATCACTTTTAAAACATGACTTGCAGACTAAGAACATTTCCTGATCAATTTCTCTCATCTTTTTATAGTACTGGAAGTCTCAAAGTGAGTGTACAAATTTAAGGATATAAAATGAATTCTAAACGATTTCAACCAATTGCAGAAGATTTAAAGGAATTTCAAAAAATTTCAGAAGATTTCTAGAAATTTAACAGATTGTAAAGAATACAAAAAAATTTTTGTTTTTAAATTTCTTGAAAATCTGGAAACTCTTTTGAATTCTGTTAAAGTCCCTTGGAGTTTTTTAAAATTATTTGAAATATCTTGAACTCTTCAAATTCCTTTAAATTCCTCAAAATCACTTACAATTTCTATAAATTATTCAAAATCTCGTAAATTCTTGTGAAATATCTTAAAAATCCTGAAACTCTTTTTAATTCTTTTGAAACCTCTTGAAATTCTTTAAAATCATTAAACTATATACATAATCAGTCAAAATAAAAACAAGCCTGTCGGAGCATTTTTTCAATGGACCCGAATCAATCCGCCAAAGAAGTCTTCAACTCAATCATGTGAATAAAGTGACCTATTTCTCTCTCGATTCTAAGTGACCACGAAAATATAGTAAAATCCAAATCCAGCCAATAGGTGAAGCGAGAATCTGCTTCGTGTCCCGTGTCACTCCGAGACATTTCGTTTCGATATAATCGTAACCTCTTTTTCATGGTCAGATAATCTCTGGATACATTACAATTATTACAGCGATCATAAAAGTTGTGCGAAAACGATTTCAAGCGCAAACAGCAATATTTTTTCCATTTCTTTTGAATATTGGCAATTCAAATTTGACGATCTTATAACTTAAAAACATTTTTCCTCCCGAGATGGGAAATGTACGTGTTTTACTTTTCCAAGCATCAAGAACCTTTAGTATGCATGTGGTGCATAGCACTCTCTGCTCGCACTTCTGTTACTGCAAGAGTCTTGTGGTGGTATTGAATTTATGGTAGAAATGTAACAGTTTTTTTTCTGCGTCCTGCAATTATCTCGCGAAAGCGTGCGCAAGATATTCTAGAACGTTGCTGCCGCAAAAAGGTGCGATGGGGGTGATTCTTTTTTTTCTGTTTCATTTCTATTAATTGTACCATTACGAGTTTTCCTTTGTGTGTGCGAGTGCGCTTCGCTTGCACGTCTGCACAAGTTGCACATAAATAAACTCGCGAAAGCTTATATACACGTATATATAGGTATCCTATATCTCCTTATACATAGGAGCTTGGCAGACACTACTTATACGCATACTATAGATCAGATATATAATATGTGCTTGTACATATATAGGTATATATATGGGTGTGTATATAGGTATATTCGGCGCCTGTTCCCTGCAGAATCCGTACAACGAACACAATGGTATTGTGTACGGACCAGTATGAGTTATTACCCCTCCAGAATATGACCCACCCCCCTTACCACTCTCGACATAATTCAACACTCCATACAACGCGGGCCCCGCACCTTTTTTTTATCGGGCACTCTGCTAATGTTTCATTACAGCCCTTTTATCTCGGGACCAAACACTCACCGCCCAGAACCCGCATAGGCGGCGTGTATCAGGAAAGAAAACCGAATTCCGATCGCAAGGTAGCCAAGAAACTACTAGTACTGTATCAGACACGCCTTCTTTATGCCATAAATTATGGAAAAAGAGCTGTACACTGCACGCAACAAACTCCAGTTAGTGGCTTATCAAAAGTTAAAGAGAGAATATTCTTTGGTACCTTATAAAAATGTTAATATTTTTCCGCATGTTACAACATCTGCATAAAACTTTAACAAAAATATTAGGAAAAAATCAACAGTAAGACAAAAAAGCTAGCTTCACTGAAAATGAAATGTTCCAGAAACAAGTAAATTTTACTTCCTTGAAAATTTTACTTCCTTGTTCACTGTAGGTCTGAATACGAACGTTAGAAAATTTGTATTGGTTTAAGAAAATATAAATACTTGGAATAAACTTAGATCAATAATTTAACAACCTTTAAAATGCCTTAAAATCTCTTAAAAGTTCAGTAAATCTTTTAATAATCATAAAAAATTTTTGAAACATTTTAAAATTCCACTATACAAACTTTAAAAGCTTAAGACTTAAAAAGTCTAAAATGAATGAAAATTCATTTTCAGTATTGCTTTAATCAAACTTTCATCACTTGCAAACTGGTTAATTTTGTTTAGTTCTTTTATAGTCTCTAAACAGCAGTTGCTCTCTAGAAAAATTGGCCAATTAGCTCCCTGTGTCATCTCTGGCTAATACGCTGTGTCTGACGAGCGTGACTTGACGTGAAAGAAAAGTAATTTTCAGACACACCTAAAATCGAACTCCAACTTCGTGAAAGCAAAAATTGTAAAAGCATTTCAAGCTATCGATTTGGCAACAGACTTGTGTAATTATAAACACGAAACCTCTCGGAAAGCATTTTAAAAAAGTAAACTTTTATTAGGTATAAGTGAGAAAAACATTACTGACTCAATTTTTCAGTTCAATTAGAATCGCAATTTCCATAAAGGAGAACAACTTTAATTTTCGTAGAAATTATTTTTTGGGGTTTTAATCTAAGCAAATCACAAAGAAAATTCACTACATTTTTCAGGGTCTTGAAATTTCTTTAAATTCCTCAAAGTCCCTTGAAATTCTTTGCGTTCTCGTAGAAGCTTTAAAATACCTTAAAATTTCTGGAAATCCCTGAAAAATTCTTTAAAATCTATTAAAATTCCTGGAAATCGCTTAAAATTACTAGAAACCTCTTAAAACTCCCTTTAAAAAAACTTAAAATTTATCAAAATCCCTTAAAATTCTGCAAAATCTATAAAACCATACAAATCTTTTGAAATCCCTTAATAAAATATCACGACAAACTTTAACATCTTCAAAATCGCATAAAATCATTGAAGATATCTTGAATCGTCATTTCCATAAAGGAGACCAAATTCATTTTGCAGCAGTGATTTTCTTGGGTTTTAATTTAAGCAAATCACAAAGGAAATAAATTACTTTTTCACTACATTTTCCAGGAAAATCCCTCGTATCAATATAACTAGAATTTAAAGCCGGGAAAATCGCTGGCTCGCTCATTCATAAACATTCCACAGTCTTCTTTCCATCTCCATGGGATGCAGTGGACGAGCAACGGACGTGGGGCATTTGGGTTGAATGAGGCGGGTGACTATGACATCAAAGGGAGAAACGAAAAGGGATACTGGGATCTCTGAACGACTTGCGATCGCAATTTGCACCGCTTCGTGCTCGACGAGTCAGTCCGTTCGTTCGTTTCGCGAATCTCACTCACAGAGGACTCGTTCCACTGGGTTAAAAGGGCGTGAGAGTGACGTCTTGAGGCGAAAGATGTTTCGCCCCTTTATACTCTACAAACCCTCTTGCTCTCGCTCTTCTACTTCCATACTCTTTGTTTTATTCGACCGACTTTTCCTTTTTCCGGAAGTCCTGTCATGTTAAGAACACGTCTCCGAAGAGAAATCTGCAGAGACGAGAGGTTTTGAGATAGAGAAATACTCTTCAAGCAACAGCAGTCACATTTCACTCGCCTCGGCTCGTCGCGTATTTAAAAAAATGAGTTTTACTTGGAAAAAGTTGTTTTTATTTTCCTCGTTAAATGTGTAAAACAAATATCTAAATCCAGGTTGAAAGACATTTTTTGACGTCCATTTCTTTCATAGCATGTTCCATATTTGAAAAATAATATCTAGAATCTTTTTTTTCTGTTGCATGTGTAGTTGTTATATTAATGATATTATATAAGTCATTGAATAATGTAGGACTACTACAAAATTTTGAGGATTAAAAATTTAATAATTTTCAAATCAGCCTTGCGATTTGTGAATTTAAATTTGAATAGAAAAAAAACAGGGTGTCTACTAAGATCCTGAAAAAAATCCTCTGATAGTTCAAGATTTTTTCTATGATGTATAATTTGTCTTAATATTTCTATTTTAGAAGTTTCCGAAGAATTCCAAGGAATAAAAAAGAATTTACACGTATTTAATGGGATTTGAAAAATTTCCAATAGAATTTAGAGGATTACAAAACATTTCAAGGCATTTTAAGTTATTTCTGCGAATTTAAAAAGATTTTCAATAATTTAGATGCGTTTTAACAAATTTTAAGAGATTTCCAAGAATTCTAAAGAATTACAAAAAAAAATCTTTGAAAATTCTTGAAAAAATATCGTCAATCAAAAAAATATCTTATTGAACATATTCAATTCTACATTTTTTTGATTCAAATAATGATTTTTCTCTGTACTTAGAAAAGTTTTTTACTCCTTATTACGAAGTTTTTCAAACCTTTCAAATCAAATGTTAGTCATCAACCAAAAAGAGCAATACTATTAAAACTAAACTTGGGAGAAAAATTCAAGAACAATGAGAAGAATTTAAACGACCCTAACAAAGAGGGTAATAATTATAAGAAGAGAGAAGGGCGTGTGGACCAAGTCAACCAAGAATCTCGAGAATCAGTCGAGAGGGCTTTTAGAATGGTACCTTCGTTTCTTGCTCTAAGTCCTTGAGCATAAAGGAAAGCTTAATTCAGCCGGAAGGGCTATGATTTACTCTGAATAATAACTCAAAGGGTTCTAGTTGGCGGTACGTAAGGACACCGAACTATAGGAGTAGAACACGAATGTTCAGCAACATCCACAGCGCTTGTACAACCTTTCCATCCGCTTATGCTTTCATACATATATTTTAGAAACTTCTAAATCATACTTGGTAATTTGTTCTCGCCACATCCGACCCAATCGAAATCAAAACCCCCCAACCATGTAACTGAGTGCTGATATGCTTAAATTATAATAAATTATTAATTTTGCGAAGCTGTAGAGCAATAAAACCAATTTTCCTTCGATTTGGTATGAGTGATTCACTCAAACTTTAAAAGCTTATTATAAACTAGCTAAAATTATTTTAATAACATTTTTTTTAATACCTTACTTTAAAATGGTAATTTCAAATAAAAATTAAAATAATATCGACAGTTTTCTAAAATTTCTCGTAATGTCACTTTAAATCTTTTGAAATTCCATGAAATCTTTTGAAATATCTTAAAATTCCACTTCAACCCTTACAATCATCAAAAAAAACCCTTAAAATCAGAATGACCCCTTAAGAGTATATTATATTAAACAATAATATTATAACTTTATACTGTATAATAAATACAATAATAAATATTTGTTGTTAAACTTGGCCATTTACATCCGTTCTGTAGAGAGGGAGATAAATGGCCTAGTTTTAGTGAAAAATTAGCAGGGGAAACTAAATTGCTCTAAAAATTCGCATGTCCTTAATTAAATTCTTTTTCGACAAATAGGTCGGAAGAATGTAGCAAAAGCTGAAAAAATAGAATAATTCGATGACTTCAAGGAGTTCACTTTTTTATGAAGTAAAAGTGTTTCCCAATTAACTCATTTAATCAATATTGAAACAATTAATTACAAAGAGTGTCGTTTGATTATACACCTAAGTCGAACCGCTTGCTTTCAGCAACACACGAGGTGTAATTAAAGCAGAGCCAATCGTAATGATCGATTGATAGTATTTTTCGAACAGTAGAAGCTTTGACCAGAAAGTGAGGGGTTAATGGAACTTAGGTAGCTATAGTCGTCACTGGTGATGCCCGGAAGTCATAGAGGCGCACCGGAAACGGAAATTAGCTACAGCGCAGAAACAATGGAACAAGTGTGAACGCGCGAGTGCTCAAAAGCAATTGTTACATTACCTGGGGCCCGTCGAACTCTAACCTGGCGACACGAAAAAGGGTGTGACTCTAAATTGGTGTTGGAAAAGAGGCGGAGAAACGAGGAAAATGCACCTCGTTTAATTGAAACGAGGAGGCAGAGAAAGTGTAGAGGGCATGAAACTGTTTGTTCTACTCCAGAAAAGACAAGATTTTCCTTGTCAAGTTTGAAGATAAAGTATCACTCGAATCTTTCAGAATTTTCAGCTAATAAAATCTTCATTCCAGTTTAAATAATATGATTTTTATATAAAGACATTTTTATATGTTGAAAAGAAATATCTCCAGGTGGAATAAAATTTTATTATTTGAAAGAGAAAAATCTTATAGAATAGAAAAGGAGTCTTCAACGTCCTGGATGCTCAGTGCAATAGGAATAGCAGAACAGCTTCCTCTGAAATCAAGAGAGGGTTAATTAAGTCGACTCGGATTTTAACGTGGATGGTAAACTCTTTGGAAAGTATTCATCTCAGGACAAATTTTCAGGATAAATCCTGCTAAATAGAGTATCGTCGACTTCAAGGAAGAAGATTAAGGCTTCTTAGAAAGTGGAGTGAGAAATACACACAATTCTTTATGAAGTTTAAATTTCATTTGCAAATTGGGACAATATTTCAGATTATTTTATAAAAAGAAAAATCTTACTTGAAATCCTTAAAAATTCCATGAGGAAATTTAAAATCCCCTAAAATTCTACAAAGAACATTGAAATCCCTTAAAATTCCTGAAAACCTCTTGAAATTCCTTAAAATACCACGATATCCATTAAAATCCCTTAAAATCTCATCAAAATCTCATTTGGTTGAAATTCTGAACTTTCAAATTAACGAATTTTTGCACTCCTTACATTTTAAACTAGAAACAGTTTTAAAATATTGATTCATTTGCATAGAAAATAATTTTTCCTGAAAGAAAATTGTAATGCTTATTCTTTTTTTTTAATTGAAACAATATTTCTGGATAAAATACAATTGGAAAAAAATATTTGGTTCATTTGAACATTCAAAACTTCTGATACATCAAACTATCTTGATAAATTCATCTCAGAATAAATCCTGTTAAAGATATGATCCTCATGTACCAGAAGTTTTGAACGTTCAAATGAACGAAATATTTTTCCCAATTATTTTTTATCCAGAAATATTATTCCAAATAAAAATAACAATAGGCATTACAAGTTTCTGTCACACAGAATTATTTTAAATGTAAATGAATCAATATTTTAAAATTGTTTCTAGTTTAAAATACAGTCAACACAAAAATTCGTTCATTTGAATGTTTAAAACTTTTCAGTCATTGATCCTCGACTTTAAGGAAGAAGATTGAAGCCGCTTAGAAAGTGGACTCAGAAATACAAATAATTCTTAATGAATTTTGAATTCCATTTGCAAATTGGGACAATCATAATTATTTTACAAAAAGAATTATGATTGTCCTAATGAATCGATTAAGAAACAAATATGAAACATTATTAATTTTGAAAGCAAGAGCATGTCTCTATATTGGTGAAAAGTAGGTGAAAAAAAGGTTTGTCTAGAGTCTAGACGCAAAAGCAGTTTTCGAGCAATTGATACTTAGGAATAAAACGTTCAGTAGATACATGCGAGTTTGGTCAGCCAATAGGTTGGAAGTAACGTAACGTATTGAATGTGCGGAGTGTATTCATACAATCGAGGTCACGTAATGTGAACATATCGGTGTATCAGCCCCATCTGTTCAGATGATCGGATCATCTGTGGGCATTGGTTCTAGGCAAAAGAGATAATATGGAAAAACGGGAAATGGAAGAAACGGAATAGAGAAACTGCATACATATATGTATGGACTATAGCGAAGAATAAATGACGCGAGCAATCCCGCCACGAATAATAATCCACACTTCAGATAAGTTACGTTTTGTTCCGCTGAACGAGCTTCACGTTTCATATTCCATATTCTATTCCGAGAATAATTAACATCCATTTTTTTTTTAATGAAACTTTAAATGAAAACTTTAAGTCAAATTAATATCAGTACAAGAACATTTTGTACGAGGAATTAAGGAAAACTAAACTGGAACTATCATAATTAAAGTATTGTTCAACATAATGAACCCTCCTTGGTGCAATTACAGGCACGTTGCTCGTTACAAGAAGGATGCTTAAGTCAAGTATCACCCAGGGAAACCTTGTTTCGCATTTTCGCGAAAACGTCAGAAAAACTCCCTCGTGTGTAAGTCAGATGCTCATGTATAAACTTCAAGCTATGAACTCTGAGCTTAAGCTCGTCCTTAGTGAATAACTTAACAACTTCTTACTCCATTATTGAATAAACTACCTAAATTACGCACATGTGAACACTCGGCTCGCTATAAAAGCAAAATACCCTCTTTTTCGAGTAAAATACTCTCTAAAACACTATTGTGATAAATAATTCATATTTTACTCACAATAATAGAATTATACCAAGTTTCTAATTAGTTTAAGGAGCTGCTGATTAAAAATGTCATTAGAGAAGAAAAGAGAGTTTCAAAAAAAAATTATTGAAAGTTGTAAATTGCAATGAGGTACTATCTCCTGAGTTGAATTCTCGTGCCTCGAATCAGGCATATCTATATTCATTTCCGCTGGAGTGCATTAATATTCATAACGAAGAAATCAACGACTGGCGAGCCGAATAGGAAGATCCCTGTTGATTGGACGATTAAGGCGCTTGCCAGAATAAACAAAAATTTAATTTCTCTCCTACGTCAACAAAAGGCAAGAAAACAATTATCCTTAAAATTCCTTTAAATATCAAAAAATATTGTGAAACCTCTCCAAATTTCGTCAAATACATTAAAATACTCAAATCCCTTACAATTTTTTTAGAATTCTATAAAATCCTAATAACTTTCGTAAAATCCTTTAAAACTCCTTAAAAATTATTCAAAATTCCATAAAATTCTTTAAAATGCAAGGAAATCCCCTAATATCTCTAAAATCTCAATAAGTTTCGTAAGATTCCTTTAAATTACTTAAAATCCCATAAAATCTTCTTAAAACCCTTAAAATACCCCTGAAAATTTGTCAAAATTTGCTGTAATCAAATGTACTTGCCTTTGTATTTAATTATTATTAATTATTAGAGATTTATTTAGAACAGAAGTATCTCAAAAAGTTAACGTCAAAATACGATTTCATCAATGGCAGATGGTTTACAATTTTCTTTTTTTTTTCTGATATCTTTTTTCTGTACTTTCAAGTAGGAAGCACCTTCTACGACATCTGTAGAGAAAAATAATTGCGGTCGGTGGTAAGAGTCGAAGAGTTTGTGGGTCAGAAGGAAAAAGGGGGGAAGAAATTAAGGTACGCTACTGTTATCGAACAAATGACAATAAATGGTGTAACACGTCGGCGAAGACAGTTCCAATTTATTCCCTAGGCTCTCCTCGCTAGTAGCTACCTCTTTTCGATCCAGTTCTCCACGAATGAGAAAAGGAACGGAGGCGAAATATTGGAAATACATCGGGGGCATACTGAGGCAAAACAAACGTACTGAAACGTCTCACAAGTACGCGACTTGGTCACAACAGATTCTACTCGAGCGATTATTAAAAACGAATCATTAATCAAACATTCACATGTCAGAATTCAAACTTCAATTCACCAGTATTGAAAATAAAAGCTCAGAATCCAGGTACTTTTTTCATCAGTGTAAACACGTCGAGATGTAAGTTTAAGAAAAGAATAAAGCAATTTTTGTTGAAGGCGCCTTTTACAAGATTAGTCTTGCAATAAACTAAAGAATTGGACTTGTTACATAAAATCTGTTGAATAAACACGCATTCCAAGAAGTATTCTTGTTGAAGAATAAATATATCGAAGCAACTTACTCGACAATCGTAATTAAAGCCACACTGAGAAAAATGGATGATTAATTTTAATACCTTCGATATTCAATATAGGAACAGCCATCTATGATATAACTAACAAAATAATATCACTCTTAATTAATTTCCACGCTATTCAACAAAAACATCATCGTTTCTTCTTTTATTAAAATTGTACGTTAAAGCTTATCATCTGGATAGCTGTCCTCACGTTAAACGTACAAGATGTTAAATTTAAACATCCATTACGTACCAGAAGTGTTGAACGTTGAAATGAACGAAATATTTTTCCCAATTCTATTTTACCCAGATATATTGTTCCAATTAAAAATAAAAATAGGAATTACAAGTTTCTTTCATACAGAATTATTTTCAATGCAATCAATAAAAAAATTCTTTTATTGAACGTTCAGAACTTCAATCACATTATCCATTTTTTAGTGCAAAACCGAGACTGTTAACCAGTTCTTCTTTAAACTATGATTTTACATAATATTGGAAAACAATTCTACCTAAACTTAAGAAACAACCCCATTCTCCAGCCTCGAAATATCAAGAAACATTTTTAAGAAGTGAAAAATGAAAGAGTTTAAAGCATGTAATTTCATTGAAGAGATACGAATTACATACATTCACGCGACATTCGTCGAAGCAGTATCAGTTTTCGAGAACGAAACCGATACGAGTCACTACAATAAAGAATAAATGGTTGTACAGATGATACCCTCGAGGATGTCGCCTTTTTCACCCATAGAAACACGAGATATGTACATCGGTAGATTTGGTGGAATGGCAGAATGGCATACGGCACGCGATTCCAGGATAGGAAAGTGGTTAGTGGGTACTAGGATACATATACCCAGTGCAATAACTTTGCAAAATTCTCACTCGGTCCGGCGTGGTGCTTTGGGGCTCGACTCAGAACAGCCACGACCACCACCTGTATACCAGCAAGTCGGCATTGCAAGGGTTGCTTCTCGTGCAAGCTATCGTTCAATCTTATGCAATTCTGCCAGCGAAAATGTGGAGCGAACCGTTGGCGGTGTTGACTGGCGATATTACCCTCCGATAAGCCAGTGCGGTATCTACGCGCTCGTATTTGCGTTACGGCCGAAACTATACACGTATCGCATATACACCCATCTGCAGCTAGGCGCCGATTCGAATTGGAAAATGAGCGGCACTTATCTGGAAAATAATTCCGCTTGATTTATGTGCCGCCACTGTTAATGCATTGGCGTGCACAACGCGAATGCCGACTTCCTCAATTCGCCGCAAGTTTGTAACCGGAAGCTCAGGCTCACTACTCAACATTCACCAACTGAGAAGTTCAAAGTCACCTGGTGCTCGGAAGCGCCCGGGTAGAAATTGCCCCAATTGACCCCACTGTAAGTTGGATGCTATTAAATTATTTTTTTTTAATTCTAGACTGGGCATATAGGGCCTCAATAGAGTTGACCTATTTATAATTAGGGCTTACTAGATAACGCACTAATGACTCGTGAAAATTCTTAAAACAGTAATTTTGAAAAGCATTTTGAAAAATCAACTTTTGTTCTTACAAAATTTCACATTTCTTTCGATTTTTGAACTATATCCTTTATAAAATTTGACTTTCAAAATTTGAAAACTTTCAGTCTGGCAAGTGGAGCCCTGCTTTTGAAAAATATAAAAAATTATTTAGAAATTGAATAACTCAAAATAAACTTTTTCAGTGGTGCAGAAAGATCGAAAAAAAAAAACATTTTAAACATTTTTTTCACAGCGACCTTTTTAAAAGTTGCATGACTTGATCATCATAATTACTGAATTATACCTCAAAGTTATTTTAGACTTATCTTATAGTTCATATAATATATTAATAAATAATAAATACATTATTATGGCTGCCCTCCTAAGACCTGCTTAGGCTCCCCAGCCAGAATCCTAATAGATCATCAGGACAAAATAATTAGGTGCTAGATATATTTTCTACCTAGAGCCCTAACTTAGGGGAAAATTAGTTAGAACCCAACTCGGGCCCTAATACAATTTCCACCCAGGGAAGGGTGATTATGTTATGTAATGACTCAACAATTTTCGCGTTATGAATTCCTTTAAATTTGAGACCGTTTTCATTACTGCATTTTGATATACAATTTCGTTTAATTCCCTCGATTTAGAGAAAAAAAAAAGTGTAAAAAAAGAAATAAAACATAATTCTTAATCCCGTCACTAATAAAATAATTTTCTTTACTGAAAGTTTCTCTTCTTTCAAGATGATACTGCACTAGAAAAGCCTGCATTGCAGGGAAGAGGATAAGAGAGCGTATCTCATCGATACTCCTTGAGCTCTGACGTGCTTTGCTTATAAATGCAGATGTGAAATTTTCCGAAACTAAGTCAGAATTGATTTGAATATTCGACTACTTTATTCTCACATTTTATTTCAAATTTGCTTTTATCTACATGTGAAAGAAAATTAAAATCTCTGAGTATATTTCAGGCGCATGAATATTCCTTAAATTCTTTCAAATTTCTTCAAAATTAGTTAAAAGACACTCAACTCCCACGTTATATCTCTTTTCGGGCATGGTCTGAAGTTGCCGTGATACGTTTTTTAGAATTTTGATGACGTAAACAAGCTGCACTACTACCCTCTGTCCCTACCCTTCCAATGCGGACCAGCGAGCGCCGGCTAAAATTCTAAGAAGACCAAAACGCGAGAGTGACCTAATGCGGGAGCTAAATGTATCTTGAAATCCTTAAAAATATTTTTAAATCCCTTAAAATCTCTTTACATTTGTTAAAATCATATAAAATCACTTAAAAGTCTTTTACGATATCTCGAAATCTTTAAAACCCATTAGAATTTCTAAAATCTGTTTAAATCTTTTGAAATCGTCAAATCTGATGCACTCAAAATTCGTGTCGTCAACCCCTCGATTTGGAACTTTAAAGTCTCCCGAGGAATCTTAAATGCAATTTTCAGGCTCAAATGAGGAAAAATTCTATAGCATACTTAAAAAATATATATCACTTTTTCAAAGGGTTAGCTTATCTAATGTAAATGTTAACGTTTAAGCGTAGTTTGCGCCCTTGTAAAGCTAAAGAGCGCGCGTGCACGATAGTTTCAGCGATGGTCATTGTAACTGTAATTGTAATACGTAATTGCCGCGGACGGGTAGGTGAACCGGAAGATATCGCGTTTTTGTAATTACCGCTATCCAAGCGTGACGGCTATCGCCCTGTTGGCGTGGTTCGACACTCCACAGTCCGTAGTGCATACCCCCGGGGTTGTCCCACGTTTGTCGTCACGATACGTGATGTACGGTTTCAGATTCTATCTCTCGTTGTAATACACAGCCCATTCCCCTTCCAACCCTTCCGGTTCCTCTTTCAGGAAGGTCGCTCGTAAAACTTGACAATTCGTGAATCGCCAAATCCATAATAGCGATCTCGTCCCATTTATGTTTCATTTATGACGATAATTTTACATAATAAAATTTTTCACGTCAGAAAAAATTTCTTCTTGTCAAAATATATCCCAACCAAATATGTAAATCGAAATTTATACCTCCAGAAGAATTTCATGGCAATATTGGCTACGATTTTTGAAAAAATAAAGCATCCTTTTCTTCAATTAAAAACCTCATCATAATTTAGAAGCAGCTTAATTTCCAAGAAAAGTTCCATTGCTACTGAAAAAAATGCTATAGCTTTAATGCTCATGAATATGCGAAAAGCGTGGGAAGTTTAATCACCGAGCTCTGGGATGATAAGCCGACAACGAATAGATGCGATATTTTCAACGGCAAAATGAGAATCCCGATGTTTTTTTTACAAAATTAAAATAAACTAAGAACACAGAAAAACTCTTGCAACATTTACACCGCGGATTAAATAGACCAATGAGTGACTGATAAGTAACAATGAAAGACAGGATTCAATTTGTAATTGAAATAAATAAAGTCACGTATCATAAAATGCGATTTTATCGCTACTACATAAAAAAGGTGGTAGTGCTCGACTTTATATTTGAATGGGCATTGCATTACTGTTCTATTAAGCACTTCAGCGTTGATAACTCTTCAAGTGATTTGATTTCACTATAAATAAAACATGGAAAGCAATCCTCTGACACATAATACACTTGAAATTGAGTTTCAACTAAACGAATTTATGCCACAAGTTACATTCAAGTGATAGTACTTTCAATGAACAAAGTATGAAATTGAATATAGGGAATGTGTGAACATTTTTTTAACTGACTGCTCCATTTAAAGTATAGCAGTTTCGTGGGAAATATTAGTCTAAATATACACATAACATGTTATATGAGCTTGCTCAAATCAAACTGAACATACCGGAACACTTGTGCACAACTCGTACCTAATTTGCAATGAGGGTGCGTGTGTACACTGTACATACACAAGTATAGCACACTGTGTACTACGCTGTCGGTATTATGTTCTTGGGCTAAAGTGAAGTAGACTCCTGGGATTTATGTCCGCAAGGTCGACCACTGGAATTCTAGCATGCAGTCAACCGTTTGCCATATAAGCTTTACCGAAACCAATGAAATATTAATTGCTTTTAATAACCCGACCATATAACCACAAATTTAACTGGAACAAATCGCCAAAAAAAAAATATCCATAAACATTCTCTTCAGAAATACCTACTCTCTTTCATTCTATTTCACTTTAATTAATAATTCTAGAATCGTAAGTAATAAAATTACTCCTTACCTTCGGATAGAAAAACCACAAGATAAACAGATCCACAAAAGAGACTTACCTGAAACAGAAAAAAGGATATTTTAAGTACATAATATTAAAAACAAGATTTTGTGACAGAACATAATATTTACGAAAGAATTTGAACAAACTTTCGGCATTCAGACGCAAAAGTTTCGGACAGAAAAATTTCTATCCGTCTAAATTCGTTTCATCCCGATCTGTATCCGAGCAAATCAGTTTCAGTTCGAGCGAATCCGTGAAAAATGAGTAACCCGATTCAAATCAATCCAACTTAATCCGAAGTCAA